>CAWUFW010020563.1:0-147658 GCA_963921515.1 Calotriton arnoldi | reverse complement strand
GAGGTCGCTGCTTGCAGACGTTGCTGGTGTGCATGAAGACCCACAACTGGTACGCATAGCTGATGCGTACCAGTCCAGCACCGGAGAGCTCAGCCAGGTAGTGGGGCTCCTCAGAGACATTAAACAGCAGCAGGCTGCCCATCATGCCCGCTTGGACTCCCACATGTCCCAAGTGGAGTCACACATGTCACGTGTGGACTCCCACATGTCACGTGTGGACTCCCACATGACCCGCGTGGAGTCCAAGTGGGATGTACTACATGAGATGACGGCGGTGCACAGGGACATTTTACAATGCCTCCGCCAGATGAACAGCAACCAGTCCACACCTCCCTGTGTGCCAACAACATCTGGTACCGAACAAACTGCAACTGCCACAGGGAGGGAGGAGGACTCTGGCGGAGAGTCCCTGCACCGCAGCAGCCTGCACTTGAGGGCCCCCCCAAGAAGAGGGGTCGTCCGAGGAGGGAAAGTGAGAGGCTGATGGCCAAGCGCAACTCCCAGGAAGCCTGAACCTGTTCTGGATTTTCGCCTTTGTGCACAGACTGTTCACCCTGTTGATGGCAACACTACTCCCACACATTGCATGGGGAGTATAAGTTGGAACAATGTGTCAGACAACAGTGGCCCCGATACTGGGGATCCTGTCTACCTGGACTTTCTATTCATCTAGGAACTTGGGATTGCAAGATTCATGTACAGCACAATCCATCCTATGCACTATTATCACAATAAACACACTAATACACCATACTTGCCTCTGTGGTGATTCCAACGTGGGTGCTGTTATGGGGATGATGAACTGCAAAATTACACAGTGTATGCGAACTGCAACAGCAAGGACAACACAGGCATGTGAGTACAGGCAACGTGACACATATGAGGGAGACACACCACCAGGGCTACACAACACATACACACCTAGGCCATCTGACTCATTGCCTACACTGATGTTGCCAGGGAAGACGGTGCAATGCACAGACACCACACCCATTCCCAGTTGTAGTCAAGTAGCCCACAGGTGCAGTAAGCAAATGGCAGTCAAATGTGTGACCACAGACAACGCACATCACAAAGTGAAGCACAGGTTTATTACACAGTTGCAACATGCTGTAACCACTACAGATGCAAGGTAATCCCACCTGGCAGCGGGCACACAGTCAACAACTGTAGACTGAAGGAAGTCCATGGGTGTGGCGCACATCACCTGTAGGGACACAACAGCTACCAGCCTGGATGTGCAATCACGTCGTCGGTGGACACAGTTCACCAAACGAATCTGAAAGTACCCTGTGAAGGACAGAAATGACACACAGTCAAAAGCAATGCAGTACAGGACAGAACAGCAAAACTCATGCACAATACATGTTACAAGATACCCACCCAGAACCAAGTTAGCATGTCAACACTGTTGGGGAGTACAGCCCACCTGTCACCACACATCGCAACACACATCCTGTCAAGTAGCCCATGGACACACTCCAACAGCACCAGAGCACCACCCACACATCATGCCAACTCACATCATTCACATGACACCTCAGGATACTCACATTCAGCTAAAGAAGTTGGTGATGAGCTGTGTGCGGACATCACCATCACCATCATCATCATCATCGTCACTGGCATCGTGGTCCAGGCCAGGATCCTCCACAGGTGGCGGATGTTGGTCATCGTCATCCTGGATGAGAGGCAACTCCTTCCGCACTGCCAGGTTGTGGAGCATGCAGCAGACGATGATAATCTTGCACACTTTCGCAGGGGCATATGGGAGGGACCCTCCGGTCTTGTCCAGGCAGCGGAAGCGGCTCTTCAGGAGACCAAAGGTCCGCTCAATCACTCTCCTGGTCCGACCATGTGCCTCATTGTAGCGCATCTGGGCAGGTGTCACAGGGTTCCTGAGGGGTGTCAGCAACCACGGCATGTTGGGGTATCCCGAGTCACCTACGGACAGACAAGTGCACATCAGCTGACTTGGAAAAGTGGGCGGAATACTACAGATCAGATCACACACAATGGCACAAAGTCAGTACACACCGACAAGCCAGGCACGCTGGTTCTGCATCTGTGCCATCAACCTGGGGATGCGACTACTCCTCATCACAAAGGCATCGTGTGCTGAACCAGGGAAACGGGCACACACGTGTGTGATGGTCATGTCTGCAAGACACACCACCAGTGCATTGACCGAGTGGTAGTGCTTGCGGTTCCTGTAGGCCTGCTCCTGGGCCTGTGGTGGTACCAAAGCCACATGTGTCCCATCAATGGAGCCAATGACATGCGGCATCCTCCCCAGGGCATAAAAGTCACTCTTCACGTCAGTGAGTCGTCGCAGTCTAGGGAAATAGATGTACCGGTTCAGGAAGAGCAACATTGCCGCCAAAACATCGCGGAGCACACGGCTGAACATGGTCTGTGACATCCCACCAGCAGACGCCACAGTATGTTGGAAGGTACCGGTGGCAAAGAAGTGTAGGGCTGCCATCACCTTCACCTTGGGGGTCAGCGCTGTAGGATACGGCCGGCCAGGCTGCAAATGTGGGGACAACTGCACTGCCAAATCCTCAATCAGCTGCCTGGTGAAGCGGTACCGTCGGATGCTGTCCCGTTCCACCATCGTTGCCAGGTCTGGGAATGGCCGATGGACAGCAGGAGCCCTGCAGTGCAGAGGAGAAGTAAGCAAGATCGTCAGTCACCCCACATATGCGGCATTGAACACACTCAAGATCCCAACATACATCATCATGAGGCACAACTACATGAAGTGTGCAGTACCGGAACGACATTCATGGTACATACATGGCCAACATCTGTCAACATGGTCCTACAGGTGGCATCAATTTGTCCCTGTTTGGCCCATTGGATATCATGATGCTGTGTCACAGTCACCCCCCAGTGACATGTGAGGACAGATGTGCCCCAGGCACCACAGCTCAACGACAGGCACATTCCCAGGGACCCTGTAATGCCACATGGACACTGGCATCACCTGGAGTATCATGTGTACACCACAACAAAACAAACATGACCCCCACAGGTAGTGGCCACACTTGCCATGGCAGGAGAGCCATGGACGTCTGTGACACACACGCACAACATCAGAGTCCATGCACACACAACGTGGATGTGGAGACTGTCTCCCATTGTGCACATGAAATCAGAGACATTGTAAACACTACATGCACAAAGACTGTGGAGGGCCATCACTATTGTGCCACTGGGACACCCTGGCTCAAACATACCGTCCCACATGGGACTCACGGGGTATGTGACATGACATACACAAACACCACTGTGAAATGTGACCATGGCACATGCACAGATATGAACAGTTGCACATCACAGTGGTCACGTACACGTAACACCCAGGATCCTGTCCCCATGAACACGTGCACAGCCTGGGGGTGGCTGCCCACAGGTGACACCCACAGGACAACATGTACACCAACATACACACAATAGGAAATGCAGCCTTACATGCCTTATGATAAGGTTTGGACAGGCTGTCGTGATGTAGGTGTGCCCCTCACTCCCTGGGAGCTATCTGTGGCTGGCATATGTCCATCTGAGACAGGCATGCTGACATATGCCAGTCACATGTACAGTGATGCGTTGTACTGCAATGGACCGATCGGTGCCTCCGGCCGGCCCATTGCATTCAATGTGTGCGGGTACGCGTTGTACCCCTGTGCGCGTTGAACAGCAATGGACCGATCGGTGCCTCCGGCCGGCCCATTGCATTCAATGTGTGCGGGTACGCGTTGTACCCCTGTGCGCGTTGAACAGCAATGGACCGATCGGTGCCTCCGGCCGGCCCATTGCATTCAATGTGTGCGGGTACGCGTTGTACCCCTGTGCGCGTTGAACAGCAATGGACCGATCGGTGCCTCCGGCCGGCCCATTGCATTCAATGTGTGCGGGTACGCGTTGTACCCCTGTGCGCGTTGTACTGCAATGGACCGATCGGTGCCTCCGGCCGGCCCATTGCATTCAATGTGTGCGGGTACGCGTTGTACCCCTGTGCGCGTTGAACAGCAATGGACCGATCGGTGCCTCCGGCCGGCCCATTGCTTTCAATGTGTGCGGGTACGCGTTGTACCCCTGTGCGCGTTGAACAGCAATGGACCGATCGGTGCCTCCGGCCGGCCCATTGCATTCAATGTGTGCGGGTACGCGTTGTACCCCTGTGCGCGTTGAACAGCAATGGACCGATCGGTGCCTCCGGCCGGCCCATTGCATTCAATGTGTGCGGGTACGCGTTGTACCCCTGTGCGCGTTGTACTGCAATGGACCGATCGGTGCCTCCGGCCGGCCCATTGCTTTCAATGTGTGCGGGTACGCGTTGTACCCCTGTGCGCGTTGAACAGCAATGGACCGATCGGTGCGCACCCATTGACAATGGGCTTGCCTGGCAACGGACGCGTTTTTGAATATTCGAACGAGTCGGTTGCTGGAAAATCAGTTGGTCACCCACAACAATGTTGCAAAATAATGTATGTCATGAAGTTGAAGATTTGAAGGATGCTGTGGGCGTGTTTTGGTGCTGCTATTCCATGGATTGGCCAGATTCAGAAGATGCTAACGACTTGGACCTATCACTTTGGACACAAGGGACAGTATCTGCCTCTCCAGCACATATATATTGCTGCATGTTCCCCTGAGAGCCCACTTGCCTGCACTACATGCTCCAGGACGACATCTGCCACTGCACTGCTGCTGTCTCTGCCCCTCTGGACCCTGCAATGGCACGTACTGTGGAGAGAGCCCCAGCCTTCAGCCTTGAAGAGAACCAGGCCCTGCTGGACAGCCTACTTCCACAGTACAGCAAGCTGTATGGGACACCAGGGGAGCAGGTGAGTGTTCTGTGCACTGCCTTTCTGAATGTGCATTTTGTCTGACTAGCAAGGCTGAGAGTCAGCACACCACTGGCTAGCAGGCTCACTGAGTAGTTGTCACCCCCCATAGTGTGTAGTGACTTGCACTGGACAGGCATGGTGCAGTGACAGTGCTTCTGAACAGGGTTTTACTCCCCATGCTATGATACCATGTAGTGACTTCTGGAAAACTGTCCATGGGCAGCCGTGCACTGCCTGGGTACACCATGTGCCCCTGTGATTGCGACATGTATATGCAACTGTGTCATGCACGGATATGTTGCATGTGTAGTAATGTCCTTATCACTTTGTCATCCTGACAGGCTTCTGCCCATCGGAAGCATGAGATCTGGAAGGACATCGTCCGGGCTGTCCGGTCCGTGGGGGTCTACAAGCGCCGGATCCGCAACTGCCAAAAGAGGTGGCAGGACCTTCGGGGCTGGACCCGGAGGATTGCACGGGTCCAGCTGAAGCTGTCGCCTCCTCGCAGGAGGGGCGGAACACGGACCCTGACCCCCACATGCTCAGGATCCTGGCGGTGGTCTTTCCAGACCTGGATGGGCAGCTGAAGGCCAGAGAGCAGCAAGGAGGGGGTGAGTCAAAGACTGCACTGTGTACTCTGTCTAACATGTTATGTGCCCTCCTCGGGCCAGGTTGAACTGCCACAGTACAGCAGTCATGTTGTCCAGGAGCCATGTCCCTCTATTGTGCACTGCCCACTCCTCATCTGATACCCAGGTGTGGCCCTTACATGCAGGGAATTCTGTCACTTAGGACTGTGTCCTTGCAGTTTGCTTGACTCAAGGTGGGAGACAGCATCTGTTTCCCTGACTCTGTGGTGGGCATCATGGGTGGGTCCATTGCTTACACAATGCCTGTATTCTGACATGTAGGGTAGTGTCACAGGTCTCCCATATGTCCAATAGGTATGACCTGGACAGATGAGGGTTAAGAGGATGTGTAGTGGGGGGGATGTACATGTGCACTTGTGCAGCTCCAGGACTTGCATTCCCCATGACCTACTATTGTGACACAGTGCAGAGTGTTGTTGTCTGGCTGCAAAGTCATACATCACTGAGACAGTGATGTATGACTTTGCAGTCATGCCTCCGCCATGGCATGTGTCTACTGATTGGTGATCCTGCAGGGGAGTGACATGTGCTACATGCACACCATAGTGGCGCTGGCTATCAGGACATGGGTGCATCATGGTGTCTGTCGCTGGTATGCATCACATGCATTTCCTATTTGACTCTGGGCATCCCTTACATCCGTAAACCTGTACTGACTCAGTGGCAAGAGCTGTGATGTGTCCACACCGTGTCCTCTGCACTGTCCAACTACTGTGTACTTGGTGCATGTGTCAACACTGGGGTGTTGCAATCCAACAGACACCAGACAGATGGGTGCAAGGCCATGTGGGATGTGAGTGCCATGCTTGGCATCAGACTGACAATTGACTTCTCCTGTTCAATTAGTGCACTTTTAGCAATGTACAACTAATGATGCCAGGGCTTGCTCTGGGATGTGCTGTGCTCACAGTGGTGTGTGCGTTATGTGCAGGTGACTGATGTCTGTCTGTTTCCCCATTGTTTGCAGATACATCCACGGCCACGGAAGGGGACAGCTCCACGGACCAGGAGGAGCCGGAGAGCCAGACTGGGTCAGCAGCCGAGGAGTGGTCGGAGGGACCCAGTGGCACGGAGGGCGAGGGAGCCACACCGAGGAGTCCTCAGCAGCATCCACCTCAGCTGAGGACCAGAGCAACTCGGAGGATGACTCCCTTGTGGAGGCGGGTGTCAGCAGCCACCACACCCCAGCTAGTGTTGCTGTCCCCGCCACCACCAGCACCACCACCGCCCTCCCATCGGCTCCCATTCCCCAGGTCCGTGGAGGCTCCCATGTCCGGGAGCGTGTCTCCTTTGGGCCAGGCACCGCACCCCCTGCCCCTGTGTCCCCTGCTGCCCTGAGTGAGGAGTCTGTGTACCTCCTTCGCCAGCTCCATGTAGGGCAGACAGCCATGCTGAGTGTCCTCCATGCGCACACCGCGCTGTTGACTCAGCTGGTGTCGTTCATGGAGGGCATCTCATCGGGCATGTCTGACCTACAGAGGGGCAATAGGTCCATGGACTCCTCCCTGACGGCAGCAGTGTCCCTCCTCAAACGGTCCCTCACCCCTCCTGCCTCTGCTCCATCCACACTCCCCAGCACCTTACCCATCCCAGGCACACACACACTGGCACACACCAGCACACACACATCCAGCACACTGACACACACGCCAATGACAAAACGCACACGCAAGCACATTCAGGGGACTGAAGCCAGACTCACAGGGGATGGGGCCCTGGAACACACACACGCATCCACATGCACTGCGCAGTCCTCAGTTCCCTCTCCCTCCAAAGCACCCTCCCTTGCCTCACCTGCAACCCCAAAGTCACAGCAGCTCTTCCTCTGTGACCTCGGCCTCTTCCCCACCGATGAAGCTGCTCCAGCATCCCGGGGGAAGAGGAAGCCCACCCACACGGAGCAGAGTGCCCCTCGCCCCCGGACACCCTCCCCCAGGCGCAGACGGACTGAGGCCCCCACCCGCAAGTCCCCCGGAGTGCTAAGAGCAAGACCCCGCCACCGCCCTGCAGCTCAGGCACAAGGTCTCCGTCCTCCATCCCTCAGGCCCCCACTGCACAGGTGCCCCCACCACACCCTGCCCCAGGTTCCCCCACCCACAGATATACCATCCCCAAGATGCTCCGGCCTTCTCCCCCTGCCACTTGCTCTCCCAGCACCACACCCCCCGCTGCGCTTGTCTGTGCCACTGATGTGGTGAGGGTGTCCTCCCCTCTGTCCAACCCACCTTGCCTGTTCCCCATTCTCCTCCCCTGGAGGTAGGCACTGCAGTGGAGTCCACTACCGCCCTGTCTGACTTGGGCACTGCAGTGGCGGACCTGTCCACCCCATCTGCAGGGTCCACTGCAGTTGTGCCGGCACCCACGACATCTGTGTCATGCCCCCAGTTGTGCCGGCACACACCATGTCAGACACCTCCACTGCAGTTGTCAGTGGCTCTCCAGCACCCACCACCCCTTCCCTGACTCCCCTGGTGAGCCCTGATCCTGTCCCTGCGGTGCCTGGCCTGCCCCCCGGTTGCCCCTCCTAGTGGATTGTCCCTGGTATTGTGCAGGCATGCGTAGGGTGACATCTGCCAGTGTCACCCTGTTTGAACTTTGACAATGGACTGGCCATTGGCCTTTGCTCTTTTTCAGGACTTCGTTTGGCCTCAACACATATGCTGAATAAAGCAACTTTCTTTTCTCTAGTGCTCATGCTTCAGATGTACATGTTGTTGGTGCAGCTAACCATGCCCTTGCTGCAGTGATGGTGATATCTGGTCTCATGATTATGAAGTGTTACTGTGCAGGAACCCATGTGGTCCAGGGGGAATGTGTCCTATCATGTGGTGTATCCATGTCATCAATAGCAGCATCTGAGGGTGTCATGTGTTCAGTATTTGGCAATGGGTTTCCTACTTACATTGGCAATTTCACATCTGTGGCTTCCACCCCTGCACATCTGTTGTGCCTGCCATCGTTGCTTTTGTCTACTTCCCTGACCGTGTTGCCATCTCCAGTGGACATGCAGGTTTGGGCATCAATGGGGAGGGACTCATCCGTGTAGTCAGTGCAACATTGCTATACAAGTGTGTTGGATCTGTGCTGATGATTCCGTTGGCACATCCATGACCAGGCTGATGTGATGGGAGCCCTCATTTGGTGCTAATTGTTGATTGTGTGACCAAGTGCTCAGCTGACATGATGGGGCCCTACTGAGGCAACATATGGCACAGCTTTCCTCACACAGGAGTGGAGTCCCCTCATGGCAGTGTGTACACGTGTGACATTGCCTGCGCCCAAGGTGTGTGTTGTATGTGCATGTCTGTGTGTTCACTTCCATTCATCTGCGCATGCTGTGATCCCTAGTGTTGTACCTGTTTGTGATGCTTGCTGACTTGAGCTATGTTCCCCCAAAGTCTTCTCCCTGTGTTCTCTGTGATGTGGGTGCATGGCACATTACTGGTCATCAGGGTGTCACCCATAGGTGTGTTTGCTGTCAGGGCAGAGTTTGTGTGCTGACGCAGATGGGTCACAGTCAGGTTTCCCTTTGGCACTTGTTGTTTGCCCCTGTCATGTGATTTCCAGTTTGTGTTATCTTTCAGTGATTGTGACACGTTGTGTGTGTGACTGCTGGCACTCCTTAGGGTCCGGGCTGCAATGTTGGTTGTTGTCTATGTGTGTTCTTTGTGGGTGACCTTGGTTTCTTCATTGGTGTGTGACTGTGGCTGGGATCCCATTGGTCGGTGTGGTATTGCCGTCATGTCCATGTACAGCGTAGTGTGCAGTGTGTCAGACATTCAGGAGTCTTGTTGAGTGTCCATGTGTGATGTGTTTCTACACCTTGGTTCCCACCCACCACCCTGGAATAGTAATGGGTGCATGTGCAATGTCACCAGTGCATGTGTACTTCACTGCTGCACATTGTTGGAGGTCGAGGGGTGTGGTGTTGAGTGTGTGCAGATGAGAGTTGTTGCCCGGCTAGTCCCCTGCCTCCATGTTGGCCTTGGCTTACTGGCCATGCTGATTGATTTGTGCTTGTGTAGGTGTGATGGTAGTTAGTTGCTCAGGACACCTGACTGTGGTTCACAGTGTGAACGACATTTAGCTTTGTCATCACAGTGGTATTTTTCTTCAGCCCAGGGTCACCACATTGTGGGGGCCCTGGGGGTGGTGCTGTGGTGTGTCTGTGACTTGCTGTGTTAGTTGTTGTTCCTACGTGCCTGTGTGACATGTGTGTTTTGTGCTCCCTCTCACCTGTCAATGCCTGCTTGCCCACATAGGGGATTTGGATCCATGAGTTACCTTAGTGTGGCAGTGTATGCACATCTGTATGATTGGTATTCAGCTCTCCTCATGTGTTGTGTTGTTGCCTGGGGACAATGGCACCCCCACCCCTCACCTGCTGTGTATGATGACAGTGTTGGTCTGCCTGTTTGTGTTTGTGCATCTGCACCACTGCATTGGCATATCTTGGGTGTGCCATTGGCTGTATGTTGTTTGGTGTGTTTCCCCTGCTGTCCCTGGGACTCCTAGGTCATCGGTCAGCACAGTGATCATGGTTTGTGTGTCCCATTGCTGCCATGGTATGGTATCTGTTCACCTCACATCTGCTGTCTCCACAGGGTATCTGCATTTGTGTGCCCATTGGTGCAAATATGTGGTTCTGCATTCTGATGGTCACTTCTGTCATTGTGTCATTGATGACTGTTGACGGTCTCAGCCACCATGGGTGTTGTTTGTCTGCACATGGCCAAAGGAATGTTTCATTTGCACTGCAGTATTTGGCTCCCCCAATTTATGTTGCAATGGGACACATACACTACTTTGCCACAGATGAGTTTTTGGTTCTGTGACCAGGAATGATCCATGCAGTTTGGCAGTTGCAGCTCTTTCTTTGTCAACAATTACCTTTTGGTCACTGTGATGATGAGGGTGTAGACCCCATTGCCACAATGTTCAAAATGTGCTTCAGCTATGGACCCCACACTTGCCTTTTGGTCACTGTGATGATGGGGGTTTAGACCCCATTGCCACAATGGTCAAACTGTGCTTCAGCTATGGACCCCACACTTACCTTTTGGTCACTGTGATGATGGGGGTTTACGCCCCATTGCCACAATGGTCAAAATGTGCTTCAGCTATGGACCCCACACTTGCCTTTTGGTCACTGTGATGATGGGGGTTTAGGCCCCATTGCCACAATGGTCATGGGCTGCTTGCATTGTGGGTGCCACACACATATATGTGTGGCACATGTGCTAGGGGGTCACATTGTATGTTCAATGTCATGTTCGGTGTTGTAGGCATTTGACACAGCCTGCTCACACGCTTGTCATGGTGGTGGGGGGATGTCTTAATCTTGCATTCCCTAGGTTGTGGTGTGCTTGTTGTGTCATGCATTGTCCATCCTATGAGTGGGGGTGGTAGTAGTGGTAGGCATCCAGCCCCCCTGGCTAAGGGTGGTGGTAGGCATCCAGCCCCCTGGCTAAGGGTGGTAGTAGTGGTGGGCATCCTGCCCCCTGGCTAAGGGTGGTAGTGGTGGGCATCTGGCACCCCCTGGCTAAGGGTGGTAGTAGTGGTGGGCATCCTGCCCCCCTGGGTGAGGGTGGTAGTAGTGGTAGGCATCCTGCCCCCTGGTTGAGGGTGGTAGTAGTGGTAGGCATCCAGCCCCCCTGGCTAAGGGTGGTGGTAGGCATCCAGCCCCCTGGCTAAGGGTGGTAGTAGTGGTGGGCATCCTGCCCCCCTGGGTGAGGGTGGTAGTAGTGGTAGGCATCCTGCCCCCCTGGTTGAGGGTGGTAGTAGTGGTAGGCATCCAGCCCCCCTGGCTAAGGGTGGTAGTAGTGGTGGGCATCCTGCCCCCTGGCTAAGGGTGGTAGTAGTGGTAGGCATCCTGCCCCCCTGGTTGAGGGTGGTAGTAGTGGTAGGCATCCAGCCCCCTGGCTAAGGGTGGTAGTAGTGGTGGGCATCCTGCCCCCTGGGTGAGGGTGGTAGTAGTGGTAGGCATCCTGCCCCCTGGTTGAGGGTGGTAGTAGTGGTAGGCATCCAGCCCCCCTGGCTAAGGGTGGTGGTAGGCATCCAGCCCCCTGGCTAAGGGTGGTAGTAGTGGTGGGCATCCTGCCCCCTGGGTGAGGGTGGTAGTAGTGGTAGGCATCCAGCCCCCTGGCTAAGGGTGGTAGTGGTGGGCATCTGGCACCCCCTGGCTAAGGGTGGTAGTAGTGGTGGGCATCCTGCCCCCCTGGGTGAGGGTGGTAGTAGTGGTAGGCATCCAGCCCCCCTGGTTGAGGGTGGTAGTAGTGGTAGGCATCCAGCCCCCTGGCTAAGGGTGGTGGTAGGCATCCAGCCCCCTGGCTAAGGGTGGTAGTAGTGGTGGGCATCCTGCCCCCTGGGTGAGGGTGGTAGTAGTGGTAGGCATCCTGCCCCCCTGGTTGAGGGTGGTAGTAGTGGTAGGCATCCAGCCCCCCTGGCTAAGGGTGGTAGTAGTGGTGGGCATCCTGCCCCCTGGCTAAGGGTGGTAGTAGTGGTAGGCATCCTGCCCCCCTGGTTGAGGGTGGTAGTAGTGGTAGGCATCCAGCCCCCCTGGCTAAGGGTGGTAGTAGTGGTGGGCATCCTGCCCCCTGGCTAAGGGTGGTAGTAGTGGTAGGCATCCTGCCCCCTGGCTAAGGGTGGTAGTGGTGGGCATCTGGCACCCCCTGGCTAAGGGTGGTAGTAGTGGTGGGCATCCTGCCCCCTGGCTAAGGGTGGTAGTGGTGGGCATCTGGCACCCCCTGGCTAAGGGTGGTAGTAGTGGTGGGCATCCTGCCCCCCTGGGTGAGGGTGGTAGTAGTGGTAGGCATCCTGCCCCCTGGGTGGGGGTGGTAGTAGTGGTAGGCATCCAGCCCCCTGGCTAAGGGTGGTAGTAGTGGTGGGCATCCAGCCCCCTGGCTAAGGGTGGTAGTAGTGGTGGGCATCCTGCCCCCTGGCTAAGGGTGGTAGTAGTGGTAGGCATCCAGCCCCCTGGGTTGGGGTGGTGGCGCGCATTCAGGCCCCTGTGTGCATATGTGGCATTGGTGATGGGCATCCCGCCCCTATGGTGCTGCTGTTGCTGGTGTAAGTATATTCAGATTCCCAGTGTATGTGTGTGATGTGTCGTGTACGTGTTGTATGTGTTTTGTGGTTGGTGTCTGACTTACCTTCTGCGCCGTACGCGTCCGTGCCTGTTCCGGTAGTAGATGTAGAATATTGGTATGATCGGGACGAAGGGATTCATGGTTGGTTCGTGTCGTTCGTCCTTCTCGTTGCTTCGCGTCGTCCTCGTCGCTTGGCTTCGTCCTCGTCGCTTCGCGTCGTCCTCGTCGGTGCTGTGTTCGTCTCGTAGCCGTGGATCGTGTTGTGGCGCGATTCGGAGCTTATGTGCGCCTCTCCCGGATGCTTTGACGTGCCGTGCGTAGCGACGGGTTCGGCGCGTACGGAAGCGCATCGTACTTGTCCGGCCGGACGGGGCTGCATTTTTCCTTCCGTGCGACTCGATTCGGCGTTTCCGGATTCGCCTCGGTCGGAGAACAGGACCTGGTTTGGGTGAGTACGGCTCGGCCGGGATTTTTGCTGTTGTGCGCATCGTACTTGCTCGTTCGGTGTACTGTACGGATCGGTCGGGAAACTGGCTTTCGCATGGCTTTTTCCCGACCGAATAGTATTGGGTGCGCCTCCGACCGAGATCGGAATCGGCCCCTGAGTATCTCCACCTCTATATTTCCATTTAAAGCACTGGGAAAAGGGGTGATTTGTACAACTCTGAATTTGCATTTAGCCATGCTATCATGTGTTTAAGAGTGCATTTTGCAAAATGTGAATTTCTTTCACACAAGATAACATTTGGAAGACAAAAATAGAGACAAATCTAAATTGTGTGTGTATGTGTTGGGTGTATGTGTTGAGGGTGTGCGTTTGGGTGCTTAAGAGTCTAAAATTCTGCAATGGATGTTATTCAAGCTCTTGACTTTGAACTGTTAGCTTGAGTTTGAGAGGGGATAGAATGAACTTGCTGAGTAATAGCAGACATGGCACAGGTATGTGTGATATTAATATGGGAAAACTGAAGTAAAATATCAATAGGGGAACGTTAGGGTTGTCCCCTGAGAGGGACCAGGACATAATAGATTCGAGTACATTTGGGCTGAGGAGGTGAGGGAAGATATTACTGGGACAGAGAACAGGAAGAAGAGAGAACAGGATGAGAGAGGGATTATAGGAGGTAAGACATATATTTAAGGGGATCCTCACCCACAGGACAGGGCAGAATAGTGGTGACTATAGTGTAAGAGCCAGAAGAGGTTTGAACTGAGGTCAGGGGTGTAGTTTCAAGGGGGTGTTTGGAGTGTTACACCCACTTACAAAATGTATTTTGTAATCAATAGTTGGGTGCAGGTGCTTTCAGTCGGGTATGGTTAATTGTCTGTTGGATTCCATTCAGAATTTTTAAAATACACACAGACAAAAACACACACACACACACTCTTGTTAGTTTGAAAAATATTGTGTTGTAAGTACTCCTAACAATCTACAATCCACACTCCTCTCCCTTTCCACTGCCCCTTAAGCCCCCCTCATGCCCTACTTCTCATATAATGTATTTTGACAAGATATGTCAGCGTGATTGTTGGGAAATCTGAAGCTCAAATCCCCTCAATTTTATTGACAAAGCTACGCTCCTGGCTGAGGGATCACAAGGTGGTAGGATACAGCAGGTGAGGCAAGTATGGAGCCAGTCCAGTGTGAGACATAAACTGGTCGGTAAGGAGCGAGTATAGACGGCATCAGGAGGTAGGTCACACATTCTGTGATGGGGTAATGTAATGAGGTACTCTCCTTCTGCCTATACTTGGGCTATGTAAACAGATAGCGCAAGGGAAGGCAAAAGGAGAGCTGAAAGCAGGTTTGAAAACTGGTTGTTAGTCACGTTGGGAGTATTGGTGGATGCAAGTAGTGAGGAAAAAAGAGAAAAGTAGCAGGTGGGAGATATGTCGAAGTGAGAACATTAATGTGGTGGTGTGGCTAGGAGGGCATTGCACCATACCAGGGCATGTGGGGATGCAGAGATTGGAGGAAAAGGGTGACAGGTGGAGAAGGCAAGTGTATATAAAGTGCAGAGATATTAGGAATGCATGTAATGTTGTGTGAAGAGGCTTTGTTAATGCTCAAAAATGAAAATGAGATATGAGAGGAATGGGAATTTGCACTTTGGTAGAGGCTGTTGAGTATAACAGTGAGATATGGGGTAGATGGTATAGAGTTGGTTTGGGGGTAGAAACAGGAATATAAAAAGATAATAGAGTAGAAGGTGACACAGGAGTAGGTATAGTATTAGTGTGATGGGGAACAGGAGATGAATAAGATGCTCTAGCAAGGAAATGTATTTCCTTGGGCAGAATATCTTGTGGCTGAATAGATAAAGGCATGGTATATGACCAGGAGAGCAAATTTTGGAACCAGTGAAGGTTGGAGTACTAGAGGTAATCCAGGGGAGCACATTCAGGATTCTGTGAAGGTTGGTATACTAGGAATAATCACAGGAAGATGCAGGTTCCACATAAACCACTAGGAGTTGGTGAAAACAACTGAGGAGTCACTCAGAATCAACCTAGATGCATTTCCAGGAAGACGCAGGTTACTAATGACACCAAATAGCAGCAGCAGTGCAGTTACCCAGGAGCAACTTGAGTGTAACAACAAGAAGGCACATCTTCCTGTATACTGACAGTATTTTTTAAGGATGAAGGAGTCCCTACAAGTTAAGTAGGTACAACATCTAGAAGGTAGAGCTTCCATTAAAAACTGCTTTGTACTTTTAGGGACTATAGAGTCACTCAGCAGTGCTGTAGGCCAAACCCTGGGAAGTTGTGAGTATGGCAGTGTCAATCCCAGACATTACTGTTGTAGGTCTAGAAACAAAGCAGGGCAACCTAGGAATGACTATAAAGCCGAAACCGTAAGTTCTGTGGTCTATCTTTACACATTAGGGCTTAGGAAGGGTTGTATTTACCTGCTAATTTTTGTTTATCCTATTCTATACTTTCTTTTGAGAAAGTCCAGTATTCTACACATGCATGTCCTTTTTCAACACTCATTCACTCTCTGACATTGGAAGATTTTTATTCATTCACTATTTGACTGTTATAATCTCAAATTTAGCAGCATGGGCTATTGGTAACAGCTATGACACAATTTATTTTTCTTGTATTGTAATTGTTGAATGCGTGATGTATTTAACATCATAAGGAAAGATATTATTTGTACATTAAAGTGGGATTATTTGTACATTGTTATGTTATGTTATTTGCATTTATTAAGCGCACAAATCCTCCTCAAAGGCATCTCTCGGCCCTTGTGCATCCTACACAGGTCAGAGTTCAGGCTAAAGTTAGAGGTTATAAACAACTATGCTTTTAGAGATTTTTTAAATGAAAGTAGGTCCTGGCAGGAACGCAACTGCAAAGGTAGCTGATTCCAATGTTGGGAGGCCAGGAAAGAAAAGGACCTGCCCCCATGCCTGGCCATATGAATGCACCCAGGACATAGCAGCAATAGTTCGCTATCTGAGATCGAGAGTTGGAATGTATGACTGAAGCCTATTTTGCAGGTAGCGCGGGCCACTTCTGTGCAAGGATTTGAAAGCCAGACGGAGCAGTTTAAAAAGAGCACATTTTGTTATGGGAAGCCAATGCAGGGATCATAGCGTAGATTCAGAGGGAGAGCGAGGCAGAAGATTGCAGACCAGGCGGCAGCTGTGTTCTGATCAACTTGGAGTTTGGCAAAAAGGCCTTTGTGCATTGCGACCATTAGGGCGTTCCCATAATCCAGGCAACTCACTATAAGTACCTGGGAGAGTACTTTCCTGGTCTGCAAAGGTAGCCATTGAAAGGCTTTTCTGAGCATACACATCAGACCAAAACATGTCCTAGAGATTGAATTTACATGCTCTTTCATGGATAACTTCTCATCTATGAATACACCAAGATTTTTTACCACTTTTTTGGGGATTGGAGTCGGCCCCAATTTGCGTCGACCATTATTCGTTGGAACAGACCGCATGCGCCTTCCCAAGGAGAATCTCTGTTTTACTGGAGTTCAGCTGAAGGAAATTTGCAGACACCCAGGAAGCAATCTTGATAATGAAATCCCTCAATTTGTGTTTAGTGGATTCGTGCATTGGCCCCATAGTGATGACCCGTTGTGAGTCATTTGCATACAAGATGACATCAAAGCCACATGATCTTATAACTTAGTCCAAGGGGGCGACATATATATTGAAAAGGGTGGGACTCAAAGAGTATCCCTGCTGTACCCCCTTGTCTAAGGCCATAGTACTGGAACTAAAGAGGTCAAGCTGTTCCGAGTGCGTCCGATCTGACAGAACGTTTTTCAACCAGCCTACTGCTTTGCCTCCTACATTAATCTTCCCCAATCTCTGGATTAATGTTGCATAAGAGATGGTGTTGTTGACGGCTGTGGATAGATCCAGGAGAACCAGCATAGCTGAATTCCCCTGGTCCAAGGCAAGTCTGATTGTGTCTATGGCCTTCACTAAGGCTGTTTCTGTGCTATAGGATGCACGGAAACCTGACTGGGAAGGGTGCAGCACAGAATGGGTTTCCAAAAAAGATACAAGTTGTTCATTAACTGGCTCTCCATAACCCTTCCAAGAAAGAGGAGCAGTGATATAGGTATGTAGTTGACCGTATCTTTGGGATCAGCCGTAGGTTTTTTGAGAATCGGTCTGACCCCAGCTGCTTTCTAGGTCCATGATTGGGGCAAGAAGTGCTGGGGCCACTGAAGGCAGACTTTTAGTCTGGTATATGAGAGGTCTGTCATGGTTAAGGTGGCTAACAGTAACCATGATGATGGCACTTCCCTAATTCTTATATGTAATTTAGACTGTGCTGCTATAGTCACCCAAGCGTCCCTCACGCATTATACACATGGGGCCCGACTCACAACGGGACTTACAACTCATAAAGTTCTGAGCGCTGATTCTCCACACAAGGCGGAATCCCCGCACTCAGTGCAGAATCTCTGCACTGACGTGCTCACTGCAGAGATTCCACCACGAGTATGGAGATTCTGCCATGAGAGGGAAGTCTCCACCTCGAGTGTGTAGACCTTGCACACGTCACTTTACAAGTCATAAGTCCCTTTGTGAATCGGGCCCTAGATGATTAACAATTTCATCTGGGCGGGGAAGAGACCTAGCTTGTAATCAAAAATAATGTAAGACCCATAGAGGAGGGGTGTCTAGGGCTGTCCAACATAACCAACTTATAATACTATGCTGCCCAGCTCTGCCACATAGTGTAGTGGTGTTGTGAGGAAAGCAAGAAATACTGGTGTTTTGTGAACCAGACCATCGCTGGAATGTATATCTGGGAGGTCACTAGGCTGCCAAAAAATGCATGGATTGGCATCTCTCCTCATCACCAGTCAAAATAGTGGTTCTAGAGACCTAGGACTTGGAGGTGATCAAGACGGGACTCTCCACTATCCCATTGCCCATCATACCAATAATTGGCAATCCAGATTTCACCCCCTGAAGCAAACAGAAGTGTTTGCTGCTTGGCAAGAGGTGAGATGTAAAATGACTGGCGATCTCACAATCATGAAGAAATAAAATCATTTCCATAAATTAAGGCTGACCATTGAGGGGGAGAGGTACAGGTATCTCTAAATTTGGCTTTGGTTGATGCAGAACACGATTTGGCCAGCAGCCAGTGGAACCCAACTACCTTTTGATAAGAGTCTGATCACTAAGTCATGGGATAGGTCCACACACTGAGAGATTTATAAACACATACCGCACAGTTCAATTGTTGAGAAAACTCCCGGGCAGAAAAGGTGGGAAGCAGCATTGGGGAGATGATTGACCCCACAAAAACAGAGCTCTTTATACCAAAGAGCGAAAGTGACCACTTCTAGCACAGCCTCTAAGGAGACACTAATACAAATACCTACCCATTGGTACTACACCCCAGAGAGAATCCACACATGAGACAACTCAAGGCCCAAAAAGTGTGGAGGACCTGGCATGCTCTTCTACTTGCTGTGACACTGTCCTAAGCTCACAAAATATGAGGGCTAATGGTACTGGACAACATAGACTCCATGCTTGAGTGTCACATCCTTAGACTCCGGCATATATAATACTTGGGTGGCACATGGGCTCACGTACCCTCTCTGGTTCCCACAGGGAAAGATAATGACAATGCTGCAATACTGGACCCATAGACTATGGCTTTCAAAATCTAGGAGATGATTGGGCTGGAGACGATCTCTGTGGCAATGGAACTTAAAGAAAAATAATTTGAATCCACTTAGGAACTTGGCCTATCACTCTTGTCAATTGATTTAGGAGTGGTTACCTGTCCTACATTTCTCAGAGTATTGCGATTGTCAACCCAACATCAGGTGCACATAAAAACATTCAATAGGGAGTAATGATCTGGGGCAGGAGGTCCTTTATCTGCAGTATTGGAAATGTTTCCTGGTGACTATTTATTCCAGTGGGATTTTATATTAAAGCCATGACTTCTGGAATGATGCGATTGTGCGGCTGTGACATTTTTTGCATAACTATTGATTTGCTGCATCTGCCACATCAATGAATCAATAAGTATTTGTATAGCACGGCTTATCACCCAGGGGGTATGCATGTGCTGAGAGGGGAGAGCCTTGATCAAAGAGCCAGGTATTAAGTCCCTTCCTGAAGTCGGGAAATAAGGAGGAGGTTCGGAGGTGGAGCGGGTGGTTGTTCTAGGATTTGGCAGCGAGGTAGGAGAAAGAGCGGCCCCTGCTGCGGCTCTGCCAGATGTGGAGGACATGTGTGAGGACGAGGAAGGTAGATCAGAGTTGTCTGGTCAGCTGGTAGAAGGTCATGCTGTGGTTGATGTAGGAGAGTCCGGCGTTGTGGAGGGCCTTGTAGGTGTGGTTCAGCAGCAGCTTGAACTGGCATCTCTTCTGGACGGGGAGCCAGTGCAGGCTTCTGAGGTGGGGGGTGATGCTGGTCCATTTGGGAAGGTCGAGAATGAGTCTGGCTGAGGCGTTCTGTATAATCTGAAGTCGTTTGAGGAGATGGGAGGTTTTTCCGGGGTAGAGGGTGTTTCCGTAGTCTAGTCGGCTAGTGACAAGGGCATGCATCACTGTTTTCCTGGCGTTGATGGGGATCCATCTGAAAATCTTACAAAGCATGCAGAGGGGGTGGAAGCAGGATGAGGCTACTGCGTTGACCTGGTGCTTCATGGAGAGATCGCTGTCCAGGATGATGCCGAGGTTGTGGGGCATGGTTGGTGGGGATGGTTGGGGGTCCAAGTGCAGTGGGCAATCATGTGTCAACCACGGGGATGTGTTCTTCCCAAAGATGAGCACTTCGGTCTTGACAATGTTCAGCTTCAGGCAGTTTGATCTCACCAGTCAGCGACATTGGCCATGGCATTCAGGAAGTTGATTTTAGTGGTGGAGGTGTCTTCTGTGAGTGAGGATGAGTTGGGTGTCATCGGCGTAAAAGATGATGTTGAGTTTGTGGGTGCGGGCGATGTCAGCCATTGGGGTCATGTAGGCATTAAAAAGGGTGGGGGCTGCGAGAGTATCCTTGGGGGACTCTGCAAATTATGCTTTTGGGTTCGGAAGTGAAGGGCAGTAGGCAGATTTTCTAGGTGTGTCCTATGAGGAAGGAGGTGATCCACTTGTTTCCTAATACCTATGTGGTGGAGTTTGGTGATGAGGGTGTGGTGGGATATGGTGTTGAAGGCCGCTGAGCGGTCGAGGATTATCAGGGATGCTGTCTCACTAGAGTCGAGGATGGATCTGATGTCGTCAGTTGGACCTATTAGGGCAGTCTCTGTGCTGTGGTTGGAGCGGAATTTGGACTGGGTGGTGTTGAGCAGGTTGTCTTCCTCCAGTTGGTCTATGAGCTGACCATTGATGACTTTCTCCAGGACCGTAGCTGTGAAGGGGAGCAGTGAGATGAGGTGGTAGTTCTTGAGCTCATTGGGGTCGAAGGAGGGTGTCTTCAGGAAGGGTTTCACCTCCATGTGTTTCCAGTCATCAGGGAAGGTGGCCTTGGTGATGGATGATTTGAGGATGTCGATGAGGGTGCTGCTGATTTCCGTCTGTCCCAGGTTGAATGTGTGATGGGCCAGGGGTTCGTTGGTGCTCTGCAATGAATGGAGGTCACGATCGCTGTGGTGATTGACGTGGTGAGAGGTGTTCAGTTGGTGAGGTGGCTGTGGAAGTTACTGGTGTGTGTTAGGAGGTGGCCACGGTCAGTTGGCTGTGGCTCGAAGATGCTGTAGAGGTCTGTTATCTTGTTTTGGAAGTAGTCTGCCAGCGAGTCACAGAGGAATTGGGAAGGGCGAATTGTGGTCCCGATGGCCGACGGGCGGGAGAATTCTTTGACGATGCTGAAGAGCTCTTTAGCATGATTGGCACTAGCTTTGATGCAAGTTCTTTGAGGCGGTGGTGGTATTTGCTGAAGGCAGATTTGAAGGTGGTGAGGTCTGAGGGTTTCCTGCTGGAGAGGTATTGTCTCTCCAGTCACTTGCACTCATGTTTGAAGGCATTGAGTTTGGAAGTGACCCAGCTGGTGTGGTTGGTGGGTTTCCTGGTGGTGGTCATTTTCATGGGTGTTATGGTGCAGTTAAAGATCCAGTTGAAGAAGATTTGGACAGATACCTCCAGTTTGCTGGTAGGTCTGATGGTGTTGAGGGCAGCAGTCCATTGGGTCTCAGTGATTTTGCTCCATCTGCAGCGGGTGTGGGTGGGAGGTGTAGGGGTAGTTCATGGTGATCCTGCGATGGAGAAGTGGTTAATCCTGTGGTCTGTCCAGATGAGTTTGGTGGTGTGGCTGAATTTGATTCTGTTGCTGGCCATAAAGATAGGGTCCAGGGTGTGTCCTGCACAGTAAGTGGGGCTGGTGACCAGTTGCATGAGTCTGATGATGCTCATGCTTTCCAGGAGTTTGGCAGAGTTGGTGTCATTGGGGTAATTGAGGTGGAAGTTCAGGTCGCTGAGGACAATGTAGTTCTTGGAGTCGATTGCCAGGGGGCCAATAAGTGCAGGGATGTTTTTACAGAAGTCGAGGTGGGGGTTCTGCGGTCTGTAGGTGTGGGAACCTCTGAGGGGGTGATTGTGTTGATTTGGATTTGGAAGTTGAGGTGTTCAATGATTGGTGAGATGTCGTCCTAAGTGGTGTATATTATCTTGTAGCCATGGGGCGTTGCGGTCGCGATGTCAGGTTCTGAGGACGGTGTGAATGAGGTCTCGGTGATGAACATCATGTTGGGGCTTTAGGTGGTGTTGGTGTCCCAAATTTCGGTGACATGTTTGCAGAGAGATCAGGCATTGAGCAGCATGCACTGGAGTTGTTCTGGAGGGTTGGAGGTCGGTTGTGAAGGTGCTGCGAGGGTTTCAGTGTTGCAGGTGAACCGGCAATGCTGGCAGGTGAAGGGTCCTTCTATATGTCTCGGGGAGTTGGTGGAGCAGTTGTTGTCACAGCCTCCGGGGGCAATGGCTAGGAACTTGGATTGGGTGTAGCGAAGTGTGGCTGGGGAGCAAGGGTTCCTGGCACTGGGCGCGGTCCAGGCATGGACGGGTTTGCCTTTGGAGCACCTTCAGTGAACCAGTAGTGAGCCTGCTGCGCAAGTCTGCTGCATGTAGTTGCTTCCATAAGTAGTCCTGGGAGGTGAGAGGAGCATGCTGGGAAGTGGGAGGACAGAAACCAGCAGGGTGCGGGAGAGAAAAATAAACGACAGCGCAGCAGAGGTGAACAACAAAACAATAACACCAGTGGCAGCAGGACAATAATACAATGGCAAACAAAAAACATGAGTACAATGGCAAATGAAAAGCGGAAAGAAATTACAATAGGAAAAGGGAATAGGCAAAATAGCAGCGAGTCACACTGAGGATCAGAAGCAGGAGGGAATCGAACCTCGATGGGCCTCGAGGGGCTGGGGCAGAGGAGAAGGTCCTCTGTTCATGGCTCTAAGCAGTGGCAAGGGGGAGCGGTGCACAGGACCAGAGTCAAGGGTTACAAAGGTCACATAATCCATGATCTGCTGCATTATCTGCAGATTTTAACAGAAAATAATTGTTTCTAGCTTAAACAGTTCATACAGTACTAAAAACATAGCAATGTGTGTTGCTGTGCAGTGGAAGGCCCTTTTAAAGGTTGCCTGGTCACCATTCTTTAACTTATTGCTATATGTGGGTGTTCAACTGGTACTAATTAGGTGCAACCAATGTCGAGACAGTATTAACAAGTGTAAAGATGACAAAATAATGAAGTAATACTATCACAAAATGTGCCACATTCCGCTGCATACTTTGCTTTTTGTTGCCGCATAATTTAGCCGTCCCACAAGTTTAGTAAGAAAAAACAGGGTCCTTCAGCAACCAAACAGCGATACACAAGAATTGTGATCTGATCCTGTTTGATCACCTTCAAGGGCGCAACTTGTTTACATGTGCCTCAGACAGGCTTTTCAGGCAAGATTTAACACCGTTGTGCCAACAGAAGGAGCAGCAGTCCTCACCCTGAATGTCCAGCTCAGCTCAGAGAAGTCCTAACTGCCTATTCAGATTGACCTGACTATCAAAGTGGTCTATTGTGTGGCTCCTGGAAAAAATTTCACACCTCATTAAAGGCTAAGTACTGACTGGACAGCTGCTGGAGAGCTAATGCAAATTAGCCTCCAGGATCTTCAGGCAGGGTAAATGTAACTTTCTAAAAGTAACTTTTCCTAACACTTCTTACAAATCAAACTTAAATTAAATTGGATTTTTAATATCTATTACAAATTGTGGCTTAAATATTTTCCTTGCTAACCCCAAACCAAAGATAGCAGTGTTAATATTTTAATCTGTTCTCTGGTTTTCTGTTTTTCTGGGTAGGACAGACAGGCCTGCCTCAGTTAAAATAGCTTTTGGAGCCTTGTCACTGTATTGACATGGTGACATAAATTTTCTATGTGTCACGCTTTCAAAAACCATATCCCTACCTTGCAGGCTACAAGACCTACAAAGGGGTCACTTTTACATATTTAAAAGGGAGGTCTTTGCCTATAAAAAAAGGATATTTTTACAAGTGATTTTGCTCGCCATGCCATTCCAGTTTGGACCCTGCCATATTCAAATTAGCCTTGACTAATTGTCGTCAATGCTTTTCTTTGTGTTCTAGGCACATGCCCTTCTCCTTTCCATTCTGCATCTGTGTTGTTTTAGTGAAACTAGACAAGTCTTTTCAATTAAAAAATAGACAAAACGCTTCCAGTATCAGTGTTTTTCTGCCTAATATGGCGCCATAAGCAGAGCCACTGGAATTATGTGATTCTGCGGCTGCAGCTTATTCCTCATAGTTATATATTTGCTACATTTGTCACATAATCATCATCTGACTGTTTTGCATTTTTAGAAGTGTTGCAGGGATTCTGCTCAGGAACAGAGCTATGCTTGGGACCATAGAACATCTGTATGTAGGGGACTGATTCACCATGCCACCTCAGTATCTATGAGCCTGAGTCCAACTTGCTATAGTGCCTCACTTGCCCTCCTAACCTTTCCAGAGAGACATGTGAATTGGCACCCCAGAACACAACACTCCCGACCCTCTCAGGGATTATGGTAACAAGACACACCCTTTTGTTCTCTCACTCGTACTTGTCGACAATCAGATTAAAAAAGAGACACGAAGGATGTTTATAATGTTTATTTAAACTATTGGGCTCTAAGATGCAATAATTGTACCACAATTATTATACAGATACATGTCAATAATGTCATCAAGATGGTTTATAACCATATACAATAAAGAGCCCTGTCATGTGACCTGACAGATCTGTCTAAACTCTCCCCCACTACTAAAGCTAAGCTGTTATAGATGGTATTCAGACAAAATATCGGATTTAAAATATTGTCAGACAAATATCGAGTTTTAAATATCGTCATGTAGAAATATCTTGTGTAAGATTATTGTTGTCAAGAATATCGATTTTAAGGTAAGTAATATCAATTTTAACAATATCAAAATCATTAATATCGTTTACAAAAATATTGGTGTTAATATCGTTTTTAAATTATTTCTATGTATTTTAGTATATATTGTAATTGTATAGGTTATACATTGTATATATAATAATTGTAAATTGTTAGTAGTTTTGAAATTTGATGTAATATTTTTTTGTGATTTGTAGTACCGTAATGGGTTGTGGGGTTTATAAGGGTACAGGGTGGGAAGTAAATTAATTTTAATTAATAATTATTTTTATTTCATATGGATTATTTAATTGATAATTATGTATCTTAATAATATAATGAATTTGTTTTAAAGTTACGTTTCAGGTGAGGGTTGTGGGTTTTGTAGGGGTATAGGGAGGAAAGTAAATTAATAATTATTAATTAATAATGAATATTCATGATTTAATTGATAGTTAATTATGTAAATTCTGTAATACAATTATTTTATTTTTTGAGGTGTGTGTTGTATTTATATGAGTAAAGGGGGTGTAGGAATTTAATTATAATAATTTATAAATAATGTTAATTTATAATAATTATTTTAATGACTATTAATTTTGTAAAATGTTTAAATATGATATTGTTTAAGGTATATAGCAGGCCTGGGCGTAGTTCTCGGAGTTTTGCTACGCGGAACTCCACGAAGTTACAAAAAAACTCCGCAAAGTTCAGCGAGTGGCGAAGTGCAGTGCGAACTGCAGTTTGTGCTGGTATTCCTGCCACTCCGGTAGAAATTCTACCCGAGTGGCAGCTCTCGCTCGCGAACTTACCGTTCACGATCGCGGGCGGGGAAAATCTCAGCTACACATCCCGAAGCGGAGTTTTCTGCACTCCACGAGCTCTGCGGAGTGCGGAGTGCAGAAAACTCCGCAAACTCCGCGAACGGAGCGAAGTTCACCGCCCAGGCCTAGTATATAGTAGGTGTGAGTTGTTGTATTTGTAGGGGTAAAGGGTTAATTAAATACAGTAAATGTATTATTAGTTCATTATTAATATTAATGAATGAATTGATAATTAACATTGTAAATTATGCAATTAAGATTTTTTTAGATTATAGATTGAGTGTGAGTTGTTTGTTTTGTACAGATAAAGGGTGTGAAGGTACTTAAATATAATTATTTTATTATTAGTTAATTAATATTAATATTTTAATAGATATTTAATTATGTAAAAGGTGTAAATATTATACATTTATTTATAAATTTTAGATGTGTGTTGTGTAGTTTCTAGAGGTATAGGGTAGAAAGATATTTAAGTAATATCACATTTGAAAACAGTTAATAATTTTTTTAGGTTATGTAATTTATTATTGCATGTGTTAATTGTGTTGTGCTTTTTAATTGTAAATAACATTGAATGTATTCGTTGTTATTAGTTTGAGAATATAGTTTGGTAGTTTAATTAAAACAATTTTTATATTAATATATGATATGTATTAAATATTGTAATACATATGCAATTTGTTTATTTTAAAAATTTATAGATAGATATTTTATATCAAAATATTTATAGGTTTTGATATTTAGCATAGTTTTGACATTATTTTATTTTCTTGTAGTCAATTAGTCTGTTTCTAATGTGCTGTGGGAGTAGTACATTTTACCCCTCCGCAATTCAACACTTTCCCTACTGTTGCACTGACTGGAGTGGGAATAGTAAATTGTACCCTTCCGTAATCAAATGCTTACCCTACTGTTGCACTGACTGGAGTGGGAATACTAAATTTTAACCCTCCACAATGCAACACTTTCCCTACTGTTGAACTGACTGGAGTGAGAATTGTAAATTTTACACTTTCTCAATCTAAGGTCCTTATTATGAGTTTGGCGGTGTGGGAGCGGGCCACCCGCTTCCCCTCCCCCAAACCCATGTTTGAGCCACCCACCTGATAAGGAGTTTTCTCCTGTCTGGCAGGCTGTTCTTAGGCGTTCCCATGGCGGTGCCTATGAAATAAGCACTGCAATGGGAATGCCAAAATCAGCACCTGCATGCACCCCATGGCACAGAGGCACAAGGGGGGCCTGTAGGGCCCGCTTTGTTTCCTCACCGCCACACTTTCCCTACTGTTGCATTTATTAGAGTGGGAATAGTAAATGTTACCCCTCCGCAATCCAACACTTTCCCTATGTTGAACTGACTGGAGTGAGTATAGTAAATTTTATCCATCGGCAATTCAAAACTTTCCCTACTGTTGCACTGCGTGGAGTGGGAACAGTAAATTTGACCTCTCCTGAGTCCAACACTTTCCCTTTTGTTGTATAAATTGGAGTGGGAATAGTATATGTATTATTTGTAGAATGTTATAGTTTAATTTCTATTGTTTAAATTTATATTATGTTTTTGTGTATTTAAAATTGTAACAATTATAATTATTAATGTTTTTCATATGATTAAATTAGATTAATAATTTATAGAGCACCTGGTTACTGCAATGGAGTGTCCCCGCGCTAAGAATTCTTCCTCCTAGTCAGATCCACCCCCGTACGATAGCCTCAGCACCAATATCCCTGAGATCACCTGAAAAACCATGTATTTAATTTCCTACGGAACATCACTTCGAATGGCTGCATCCTAATATTCCAAAGATTTGCTGCTAGAAAGCCAAAAGATTTACCTCCCAGTCATGCTCTTTGCACTGTAGGAACAGTCAGCCTAGCAGTGCCGGCAGATCTAAGATTCCTGATAGGTCTGTAAGGGGTGAGTAGAGAGAAAAGATAGCTAGGGCCTTTCTCGTTTAGAAATCTGTGACAAAAGCATAAAGCTTTAAAGGTCACTCTGTCCTGCACCGGCAATATATTTTTAGTAAATTGTAATTTTTATGTTGTTTGCTTTTTCATTTGTAATTAAATTGGTATATTTTGTAATTTTTGTATGTTACTGAGTGTGTGTGTGTATATATATATATATATATATATATATATATATATATATATCGCCACAGTATCCCTTTGAACAGGGATTTCCTCACCGCACTCGCAACTCCCTTTAGTTAAATGCAAATATGAATCATCACTTCATCCATTGATGGTTCCAGGGTGTTTTTTATTTTCCAAAACGCTGCCAACACACAACCCCAACGCGTTTCGGTCTCAGCCGAGACCTTGCTCACGGGGAACAATCGACAAACACAGAGCGCCATTCTCTTTCGGTTATATTTAAACAATCATGACCTAACTTCCTGTTAAGGCCGACTATTGCATTCTGGTATTTGCAGTTCCGCATTTCCGTGTTGTCGTTTAGCCTTGGTATCATATTTAAATTAAAATCACATTATGGCAACAAATTCACATTATGGCATAACATTTACATGATTTCTTGTAAAGGCTCAGATTAATTAAATGTTAGATCTTTACATCAATACCAATATGTTATATTTACATAAAAGAAAAAGCTGATGTTCGTGAATGAGATTTCTATATAAGAATTTAGGATGACTCTACTCATTCAAACATTTAAGGGTTGTTCTCATTGACTACTGTCGTTTACCGGCCTCGAACCCTGGTTATCTTTTTCCAATCAACGTATCTTAACTTACTGAGCTATTCCCTCTTGCTCCTTTAATACTGTTCTTAGCATTCCAGTATTATCACATTCAATCTTGGCACCCGGCCGATATGATGGGGAATATTCACTTTTCAAACAGGAACTTCACCTGATTTTTAAGTAATGAGAATGGGGAAGCAATTTCCAAGTATCCTTGGTATTAAATCACTAATTTCTATGCTACCATGATTTTTATCGTACCCTTGCTTACTAGAGTAGTCCTGCCCTCCAGTGGGCATTTACATTTTTTATGCTTATGGTGCACCCATAAATACCCATCTAATTCTTCAGTTCCACCCTTTCTTAATTATTGCGATCTTTATCAATGATTTAAACTCATATTATCCTTCATTGTAAGTTAATGCCTTACCATCACCGTGCATTATATGTTATATCTCTTCATTCATTGCAGCCATAAGCACAATGGAAGTTTTATCAAAACATATATACAGTTAAAAACAAATAAGGGAGGTTAATATTCATGTCACTTTTGATGTTAATAGATGCACACCAGTCTCATTAGTTGCAAGTCTCATTGAATCATCATACGTATGTATCATAAGTGTGAATGAAGCTCCTCATCTTGATTCAACCCTCTTGGGGTCAGGGTTCGAAAATTAAGTATATGTCTAGATTCCTTTTGCCGCAGAAACCTTTCTCTATCTCCTCCGCGTAGTTGTTGTTCCACCTGTTCCACGGCATAGAAAGTTAACAATTTCCAATTCCCACCATGTTCTTTTTCCATATGTCTTGCTATGGCATTACTTCTGTCAGTGTTCACTGTTGCCCTGAAGCAACCAGCAATATTAAAATGATGGATACAAAGAATAAACTGCGCAATTGGGAAAAACTTTCTAAAAAAGAAATCAACAAATGGTGGGAGATTACATCTTTGAAAAAATACTTGGAAGTAAAACGAGTCCCTCGTGGACTAAGGATACATCTTATGCCCAGCCATCAAGAAACTAATAATGAGCTACTCAATGAGTGGGGAGAATACATACTCAAGTCATCTATGGGGTTAATGGAGATCCTGATAAAACACATTGAAATCGCCTTGGAAAAAACAACCATACAACTGAAAGAGCTGGAGAAAGATCTGGCAGCCATCAACTTGACCCCAGAACAAGCCAAATTCAAGGAAGAACTGGAGGGGTATATTGAAAAACATGAGGAAGCAGTGCAACTGAGGAAGCACACTAAATTTCAGTGTGACAAGGAGGATTATCTAGAGGGTAGAATTTTCACCTATGCCCGAAAATTCGACAGATTTCAATCTCAGGATAAATTGGATTCCGCGACGCCATCGACGGGGAGTATATCCTCACTAACCTCAAGTGAGATAAGCGAGGGCGACCAAGATCAAAGTGGAGCAAAACCGAAGAATAGTTTTTTAGGCGACATGCGGCTGGCTCTCCAGCAGAAAAATTGGGAGAAAACAGCCGGGGTACAACAAACAGGACATCGGGGAAGAGGAAGAGGTTGTGGACGAACACGTCCAAACCAAGAAGGAGAGGCAAGCGGCTCCACCGATTCAACAAGAATAGGCACAACAACAAGGAGCATGAGGCAGAAGTGGACATAACTGAGACGATGGAGTCACAAGATCTTCAAGTAATTAACCTCTCGAAAAAGTGTTAACGGAAATAGACATAAAACTACTAAAACGTGGACTCAACTTTTGCCCCACAAATACCACAGATTTATCACAAGTCAGGATTGATTTATACAAATACATCCGTAAAATAAAGTTGGCCAAAATCTTCGCGGAAAATGAACAAATGGCAACTTTCCGAAAAAAACTTCCAGTCCCCACCATGGATTTACTAGTGAGGGATTCTACAAGCTATGTAGCCCTAATGGAACTTAATGAACACCCTGATTTTCCAAGCCCAGGTATAGGAGCGCATTGCACACAACTTGGTGCAGGAATGAGTGGGATGAAGCCGAAGTCAAGATATTACCCACAATTACCGCAAGGGAATAAAATTGATATGTTTCAAGAAGCGGTTACTAAAGAATTGTATCAACTGAAGTATCTAAAAAAAGACAAGAACGAATGGCTTTGGAACACCTGAAAAAATGTGAGGAAATTGAGATAAAAATGGCAGATAAAGGTGGAAATATCATTGTTATGGATAAAGAAACCTATACAGTTGAAGCCCACTCTCAACTGAGAAACAGAGACTACTATGAACGATTAAAAGAAAATCCGACCAAGAAACTGAAATTGGAATTAGATCAGAAGTTGTTGATATGGAAAGACAGCAACCTCCTAGATGATGATGAATTGAAATATCTGACGGTAAACCATCCTAAGACAGCAACCATCTATTTTCTCCCCAAGATTCATAAGCACCCCACTAGACCACCAGGCAGACCGATCATCTCAGCGAAGGGGCTTTACTAGAACCAATGGCAAATTACCTGGACATTTTTCTTTTACCATACGTCCTAAAATTAACATCATATCTCCAAGATACGGGGGATTTACTCAGACAACTACAGGAAACTCCATGGGCATCTACTTACCATCTGGTAAGCATGGATGTAATATCATTGTACACAAATATCCGTAATGAGATAGGACTATTTGCCATTGAGTACTTTTTACAGGAGCGGAACATCCAATTCTCCAACCACAACAAAATGCTCTTGGAGATGATACGGATCTGCCGAACGGAAAATATTCGCCAAGTAAAGGGGACGGCTATGGGCTTTTCATTCGGCCCAAGCTACGCCTGTTTGACAATGGGGTGGTGGGAGCGTAGCATTGCCTGGAATTCAGAAAATGATCAATATGTAAATAAAGTAGTGAAATGGCTACGATACATTGATGATCTGATTATCATTTGGGATGGTACCAAACAAGAATTTGCAGAATATTTTCAGCTTCTGGATAACACTGAGACTGGGCTTAAATTCATGTATACAATCAGCGATGAAAGAGTTACTTTTTGGATACAGAGGTTTACATCAGCCAAAATGAAATTCATACAACATTACATCGAAAGGTAACTGCTACTAATGCCGTCCTCCACGCGGAAAGCTATCACCCAAAAAGTTTAATCAATAACATTCCATATGGTGAATTCTTGAGAGTGAGAAGGACATGCTCACAGGAATCAGAATGGCAAAAAAACAGTAGATTAATTGCTGACAGATTTAAAAGACGAAATTATAATAAAAAATTGGTTGCAGCAAGTCAAGAAAAAACAGCAAAATTGGAACGGTCAGGATTGATCACAAAAAAACAAAATTACCCTAACATGGATGTGACGAAACAGGAAATAAGGTTGAACACTACATATTCCACGGAGAATAAACAGATTAGAAATATACTAAGAAAAAACTGGAACATTCTAACCCTGGACCCCACAGTTGCCAAAATAGTGGGAGACAGTCCTAGTATGACATTTCGTAGAGCAACAAATTTAAAGGATGTGTTGGTACATAGTCATTTCAGAAACAAAACAAAACAGACAACGTGGTTACAAAGTATGGGATTTCGTAAATGTACCAGTTGCAAAGCATGTACCTTTGCCAGAAATACAAAAGAAATTGAAATGGCCAACAAAAAAATTTGGAAAATCAAACAAAGAATAACCTGTAAGAGTCAATTTGTGATCTATATAGTGGAGTGCCCCTGCCCGCTCAAATATGTGGGCAGCACTATATGTGATTTGAAGAAAAGGATATTAGAACATGTGAGGGCAACAGTGAACACTGACAGAAGTAATGCCATAGCAAGACATATGAAAAAAGAACATGGTGGGAATTGGAAATTGTTAACTTTCTATGCCGTGGAACAGGTGGAACAACAACTCCGCGGAGGAGATAGAGAAAAGATTCTGCGGCAAAAGGAATCTAGACATATACTTAATTTTCGAACCCTGACCCCAAGAGGGTTGAATCAAGATGAGGAGCTTCATTCACACTTATGATACATACGTATGATGATTCAATGAGACTTGCAACTAATGAGACTGGTGTGCATCTATTGACATCAAAAGTGACATGAATATTAACCTCCCTTATTTGTTTTTAACTGTATATATGTTTTGATAAAACTTCCATTGTGCTTATGGCTGCAATGAAAGACGAGATATAACATATAATGCACGGTGATGGTAAGGCATTAACTTACAATGAAGGATAATATGAGTTTAAATCATTGATAAAGATCGCAATAATTAAGAAAGGGTGGAACTGAAGAATTAGATGGGTATTTATGAGTGCATTATAAGCGTAAAAGAATGTAAATGCCCACTGGAGGGCAGGACTACTCTAGTAAGCAAGGGTACTATAATAATCATGGTAGCATAGAAATTAGTGATTTAATACCAAGGATACTTGGAAATTGCTTCCCCATTCTCATTACTTAAAAATCAGGTGAAGTTCCTGTTTGAAAAGTGAATATTCCCCATCATATCGGCCGGGTGCCAAGATTGAATGTGATAATACTGGAATGCTAAGAACAGTATTAAAGGAGCAAGAGGGAATAGCTCAGTACGTTAAGATACGTTGATTGGAAAAAGATAACCAGGGTTCGAGCCCGGTAAACGACAGTAGTCAATGAGAACAACCCTTAAATGTTTGAATGAATAAAGTCATCCTAAATTCTTATATAGAAATCTCATTCACGAACATCAGCTTTTTCTTTTATGTAAATATAACATATTGGTATTGATGTAAAGATCTAACATTTAATTAATCTGTGCCTTAACAAGAAATCATGTAAATGTTATGCCATAATGTGAATTTGTTGCCATAATGTGATTTTAATTTAAATATGATACCAAGGCTAAATGACAACACGGAAATGCGGAACTGCAAATACCAGAATGCAATAGTCGGCCTTAACAGGAAGTTAGGTCATGATTGTTTAAATATAACCGAAAGAGAATGGCGCTCTGTGTTTGTCGATTGTTCCCCGTGAGCAAGGTCTCGGCTGAGACCGAAACGCGTTGGGGTTGTGTGTTGCCAGCGCTTTGGAAAATAAAAAACACCCTGGAACCATCAATGGATGAAGTGATGATTCATATTTGCATTTGACTAAAGGGAGTTGCGAGTGCGGTGAGGAAATCCCTGTTCAAAGGGATACTGTGGCGAAAATTGTAGCTGCTTGGTCCTGCCGTTCTCTATACGCACCACCAAAGAGCGCCCAGCTGTCAGGAAAAGTGGACTATGCGGAAAGAAATATATATATATATATATATATATATATATATATATATATATATATATATATATATATATATAAAACTCCAACTCCAGTTTCCTTAGTACGAAACGGACACCGACACAGGGGCAAGATTTCCGAGAAGTTCCTTGTTTATTTCATTACGCTGTGACGCATTTTGGCACTTCCTGCCTTGCTCACACAACAAAACATCATCGTCAATCCACCATTAAAAATACAGGGCTACGATCACATGGTGCTCACATGGAAAACATACTCAACATAATGGACCCATTGTCGGTAGTACTGTGATTGAACAGATTTTCACAATTGCGACCAAAATCATATCATATTTAAAATATTGTCCTGGTTCTGCTTTCATTTTTTACAAAACGTGATGACAATTAAAATTCATTATCAATCACCAATTGCTGATGCGAAAAAGGGGAAATCACCGACACTTAAAAGGGAGACTTCTCTTCTTAGCTCCCTCAAATGTTAAAGAAAGTGCAAGTGCTCACTGTTCTAATGGCAATACTAGAAAATACAGTTACATGAAAATAAATATGGCCTTAAATAACAAATATGAACAAACCTTAATTCATATGAGGATATAACTTCCCTCTCATCACATATGACTTGCATCATCATTTTCTGTACATAACATTCTGTACATAAACTCGGGTTTCACAATTCATTCCCTCTGAATTTTGAATAAATACAATTTGGTTCACTTTGTGCAATGGCTTACCTCTAAGTAAATAAATACATAAAATGCAAGTGCCTCGGTACTAAATGTAAAATTCCCAAACTGCAAGTGCCTTCATAGAACTTACTCGCATATTCGATATTGCATAAAGAGGGAGTAACCTCTCAAAAGTGCCAGTGCTAAATATGTTCAACCTAATGAACGTTAAATTGCAAGTGCTATATAAAAGATATTCCATAAATATTATACATAAAACTTCTACAAAATATAAATATCTAAATGCCACTTCTTCAAACAATAAGCTCACTCTCTGCCTTAATTATTGATGGTCCCCTAAAATAATTAAATGTACCAATACTCCTTAAATCACCTCTGGATAGTAACACCCTGTAGTTTCTTAAAACCCTGATTCTGGATACCACTAGCAACCCAAATGGATGTGCAAATCTTCTTCTGAATTTAACCCAAATGGGATTTTGGTATTGAACAACAGTATATATCTGGATTCCAACTGATGCAATCTTAACTCGCGGTTTCCTCCCCTCCTTAGTTTAGTTACTTGATCTATCGCAAAGTACTTAAGATCATTTGCATTGCTCTTGTGCACTTCATTAATGTGGCGTGCAACTGGATAGTTTTTATCGTTGTTCTTGTCTGCCCTCAAGTGCTGTAGTATCTGAACATGCACCATATGGATGGTGCTGCCCACGTATAATTTGGGGCAAGTGCACTGCAGTATATATACTACAAAATCACTCCTGCAGTTCAAAAAACTTCTAATTTTCCAGGGGCTTCTCATCAGAAGTGATACTACCTGCTTCTCATTGCGTGCAATTTTACAGGCCTTACATTTAAGGCATTTATGGAAGCCGGGGCTTGCTTTTAACCACCCCTCCATTTTACCAATTTCCGGACTTCTATTCACCAAGTCTTGCCTCATAAGACCTAGCTTTTTTAAACGTGATTAATGGTCTACGTGGCATCATCGCACTCAAAATGGGGTCCCTTTTTACCAGGTACCAGTGCTTACTCAAACAGTCTCTCACCCTTGAATGGTAAGCACTGTATCCAGTAATCATCCTAATTTGCTCACTGGTGGTCTTCTTTTTGGTTTTGTTTGATTCATTAGGTCGAAGTAGGGTGTCCCTATCGATTTTATTCACTTTATGTAGTGCTTGGTCCAAGACTTGTGTGCTGTAGCCTCTTTGGATGAATCTCTTGGTTAAGCATTCCTGGGCTTCTGACAGGGCGGATACCTCACTACAATTGCGTTTCATTCTAAGGTGCTCTGCATAGGGTCATCTTTAATTTCTGTGGGTGAAAGCTCCTAGCGTGCAGAATGGAATTTCCGGCCGTTGGTTTCCTAAAAGTGCGAGTGTGTAGTGCATTCTCTGTGACATATACTTCTAGATCAAGGAAGGAGACTTGAGACCTGCTGATTGTGTCTGTGAACCTGAGATTCAATTGGTTATTGTTTAACTCCAAGACAAAGTGTTTTGCTGATTCCTATGTACCGTCCCACACTACAAACAGGTCATCGATGAATCGCAACCATATGATTATATTTTCCTTCCATTCTCTAGCATGTTTGACTTGCACCTGCTCCTCCCACCAGCCCATATGCAAATAAGCATAGCTGGGGGCGAAGCAGGTGCCCATTGCCGTCCCGCGCGTCTGCTTGAATGTGTCACTACCAAACATAAAGAAGTTGTTATTCAGACACAGTCTACACATTTCTATCAGCATTCCAGAGTGCTGATATAATGAAATTGGTCGTGTATTCAGGAAATGCCGTACGGCCCGTAGCCCATCCTCATGGGCTATGCCCATATAGAGGCTTGTCACATCAAATGTTCTTAGCATGTATGAGTCCTTCCACACCACATTGGCGATCTTATTAAAAAAGTCTCTTGTATCTTGGATATAAGCAGCAAATTCTTTAACGAACTCCTGCAGGAAATAATCCAAGTACATGGAGGTGGGTTCAAATAGGCTGCCTATAGCAGAAATTATCGGCCTACCAGGTGGGATCTCTTTATTCTTATGGACCTTTGGGATAAGATAAAAAATTGGTGTGACTGGACTTTCTACCTTTAAGAACAGGTATTCGCCCTGAGACAGCATGCCCAAACCTCGCCATCTCGCAAGATCTTTTAAGTATTTGTTTTTCACCTCTGTTAAATTATTCTGTGGTACTTTTAGGTAACATTTGTTGTCCCTCAATTGTGTCTTGGCTTCATCATTGCACAAATCTAGTGGCCAAAGGACCACGTTGACTCCTTTGTTCGACTGTCGCACTACGATGTCTGTTCTTTTTTTGATCTTCTCAACAAGCATGGAGTACTTCTTATCATACTGACTACCACTTTTCATAAAGGTCTTACTGGATGTAATTGATAACTCTTTTAGATCATTAATTACCAACTCAGAAAAGACATCAATTGCGTCCTTTGGAGTATTAGGAGTGAAAACTGATTTCGGCTTGAACACGGTTTTAATATTTTCATAGATATCTAGACCAAAAGCACAAGCAGTTTCACTCAGAGTCCCAGGTATTGGCAGTCCCTCGCATTCCTTCTCAAGTTGATTTAAATCATGTAATAACTCCAGGTCACCAACTTCTAGATCCAGAGTTCTTCTGCATCTGCCTGCATCTTCCCAAATTGCTCTCTTCTATATATAGTCACTGAAAAAAACAAAGGTTACAGGGGCATCTTAGATAGGCTGATATTTCACTCGTACAAAACCAGAGAAATTCAGCAGTTATAGTTAGCTAAGCTAACTATGACTCGCAATCCCGCAATGCACTGCTTATGACCTCACATATTACATCACTAATGACATGGTCAGTGACATCACTGCTGACATCTCAAATGACATCACTGATGACATCATCTGGTGATTGTGAGTGTTTCTAAAACATTTAAGAGCGTTAAATATTTATACACCAAGGTGTATTGATGAATCAATGGGTGTATGAGTGCCTGTATGGATGATTTAGTGGGAGCATGACTGACTGTATAAGTGAGCGATTATACACGTCTCAGTGAATGTATGGGTGAGTGACTAATTTGTGTGAATATCTTATCAGTCTGTCAGTTGGTGTGCAAGACGCTGCATGGGTTGGTGAGTAGGTAAATGAGTAGCTGTATGGGGTATTGATTGGTTTTCTAAGTACCTATAGGGGTGTCTGATTGTCTATTTGGGTGGGTGAGGGTGTGTGTGACTCCCTGTCTGGATGAGTGAGTGGGTGAATTACTGGCTGTATGGGTTCATGAGTGCATCTGAGAGGGGCTGTATGGGTGAGTGAGTATGCATATGGCTGTGTCGGTGAGTTAATGGATGTATCAGTGGTATATGGGTGAGTATCTCCATATGTGAAAGGCAGTATAGGTGAGTGTATATGTGAGTGAGTGATTGTGAGAGTGGCTGTATGGGTGAGTGTATACTTGTGTAAGTGACTGTATAGGTGAGTAAGTATGTGTTAGTATCTGTATGAATAAGTGAGCTGGTGTGTGTATAACTGTATTCATTGAAAAAACCACAGGTTTCAGGGACGTTATAGTTAGTTGGACATTTCACTCGTATAAAGCCAGAGAAATTCGGCTGTTATAGTTAGTAGAGCTAACTATAACTCGCGTCCCCACAATGCACTGCTGATGACGTCACATATTACATCACTCATGACATGGTCAGTGACATCACTGATGACATCACTGATGACATCTCAAATGACATCACTGATGAGGGGTGGAGAAAGGCAAGGGGCTGCAGAAAGAGGTAAGAGGGGTGCAGAAAGAATCAAAAGAAATACAGAAAGAAGAAACAGAGGTGCAGAAAGAGGCAAGAGGAGTGCAGAAAGAGGGAAGACGGAAGAGGGGTGCAGAAAGAAGCATGAGGGATGCAGAAAGAAGCAAGAGAGGTGCAGAAATAAGAAAGAGAAGTACAGAAAGAAGCAACAGAGGTGCAGAAAGACGGATGAGGGGCGGAGAAAGAGGCAAGCGAAGTGCAGAAAGAAGCAATAGAGATAAAAAAGGGGGAAGAGGGGTAGAGAAAGAGGCAAGAGGGGTGCTGAAAGAAGCAAGAGAGGTACAGAAAGAAACAAAAGAAGTGCAGAAAGAAGTAACAGAGGTGCAGAAAGAGGCAAGAGGGGTGCGGGAAGAGGGATGCAGAAAGAAACAAAAGAAGAGCAGAAAGAAGGGACAGAGGGGCAGAAAGAGGCAAGAGGGGTGCAGAAAGAGGGAAGAGGGGGTGCAGAAAGAAACACGAGTGGTGCAGAAAGAAGCAAGAGAGGTGCAGAAACAAAACAAAAGAAGTGCAGAAAGAAGAAACAGAGGTGCAGAAAGAGGTAAGAGGGGTGCAAAAAGAGGGAAGAGGGGTGCAGAAAGAGGTAAAAGGGGTGCAGAAAGAAGCAAGAGAGGTGCAGACAGAAACAAAAGGGGTACAGAAAGAAGGAACAGAGGTGCAGAAAGAGGCAAGAGAGGTGCAGAAAGAGGCAAGAGGAGTGCAGAAAGAGGGAAGACGGAAGAGGGGTGCAGAAAGAAGCATGAGGGATGCAGAAAGAAGCAAGAGAGGTGCAGAAATAAGAAAGAGAAGTACAGAAAGAAGCAACAGAGGTGCAGAAAGACGGATGAGGGGCGGAGAAAGAGGCAAGCGAATTGCAGAAAGAAGCAATAGAGATGAAAAACGGGGGAAGAGGGGTAGAGAAAGAGGCAAGAGGGGTGCAGAAAGAGGCAAGAAAGGTACAGAAAGAAACAAAAGAAGTGCAGAAAGAAGTAACAGAGGTGCAGAAAGAGGCAAGAGGGGTGCAGAAAGAGAGAAGAGGGATGCAGAAAGAAGGGACAGAGGTGCAGAAAGAAGCAAGCGAAGTGCACAAAGAAGCAACAGAGGTGCAGAAAGAGGGATGAGGGGTGGAGAAAGAGGCAAGAGAAGTACAGAAAGAAGCAACAGAGATGCAAAAACAGGGAACAGGGGTGGAGAAAGTGGCAAGAGGGGTGCAGAAAGAAGCAAGAGAGGTGCAGAAAGAAACAAAAGAAGAGCATAAAGAAGGAACAGAGGGGCAGAAAGAGGCAAGAGGGGTGCAGAAAGAGGGAAGAGGGGGTGCAGAAAGAAACACGAGTGGTGCAGAAAGAAGCAAGAGAGGTGCAGAAACAAAACAAAAGAAGTGTAGAAAGAAGAAACAGAAGTGCAGAAAGAGGTAAGAGGGGTGCAAAAAGAGGGAAGAGGGGTGCAGAAAGAGATAAAAGGGGTGCAGAAAGAATCAAGAGAGGTGCAGACAGAAACAAAAGAAGTACAGAAAGAAGGGACAGAGGTGCAGAAAGAGGCAAGAGGGGTGCAGAAAGAGGGAAGAGGGGTGGAGAAAGAGGCAAGGGGCTGCAGAAAGAAGCAAGAGAGCTGCAGAAAGAAACAAAAGAAGTGCAGAAAGAAGGAACAGAGGTGCAGAAAGAGGCAAGAGGGGTGCAAAAAGAAGGAAGAGGGGTACAGAAAGAGGTAAAAGGGGTGCAGAAAGAAGCAAGAGAGGTGCAGAAAGAAACAAAAGAAGTACAGAAAGAAGGAACAGAAGTACAGAAAGAGGCAAGAGTGGTGCAGAAAGAGGGAAGAGGGGTGCAGAAAGAGGCACGAGGGGTACAGAAAGAAGCAAGAGAAGTACAGAAAGAAGGAACATAGGTGCAGAAAGAGGCAAGAGGGGTGCAGAAAGAGGGAAGAGGGGTGGAGAAAGAGGCAAGGAGCTGCAGAAAGAAGCAAGAGAGCTGCAGAAACAAAACAAAAGAAGTACAGAAAGAAGGAAAAGAGGTGCAGAAAGAGGCAAGTGGGATGCAAAAAGAGGAAAGAGGGGTGCACAAAGAGGTAAAAGGGGTGCACAAAGAAGCAAGAGAGGTGCAGAAAGAAACAAAAGAAGTACAGAAAGAAGGGACAGAGGTGCAGAAAGAAGCAAGAGGGGTGCAGAAAGAGGGAAGAGGGGTGGAGAAAGAGGCAAGGGGCTGCAGAAAGAAGCAAGAGAGCTGCAGAAAGAAACAAAAGAAGTGCAGAAAGAAGGAACAGAGGTGCAGAAAGAGGCAAGAGGGGTGCAAAAAGAAGGAAGAGGGGTGCAGAAAGAGGTAAAAGGGGTACAGAAAGAAGCAAGAGAGGTGCAGAAAGAAACAAAAGAAGTACAGAAAGAAGGAACAGAGGTACAGAAAGAGGCAAGAGTGGTGCAGAAAGAGGGAAGAGGGGTGCAGAAAGAGGCACGAGGGGTACAGAAAGAAGCAAGAGAAGTACAGAAATAAGCAAGAGAAGTGCAGAAAGAAGCAACAGAGGTGCAGAAAGACAGATGAGAGGCGGAGAAAGAGGCAAGCAAAGTGCAGAAAGAAGCGACAGAGATGAAAAAAGGGGAAGAGGGGTGGAGAAAGAGCAAGAGGGGTACAGAAAGAAGCAAGAGAGGTACAGAAAAAGAAAGAAAGGTGCAGAAAGAAGCAACAGAAATGCAGAAAGAGGCAAGAGAGGCGCAGAAAGAAGCAAGACTGGCTTGCACACCATTAGTACCAATTTAACACCCACATTTAGCAATAAGTAACAGGTGACCATTCTAGGTTTGCAAAGGACCTTCCACCACACTGTAACACTTGTTGCTGCATTTTTGGTAACGTTTGAGCCATTTGAGCTAGAAACAAGGCATTTTTTGTTCAAATCTGCAGATTAGGCAGCAGATGATGGATTATGTGGCCAAGGCGGAAAATGTATATTTGTGCAAAAGTCGGTGAAGCCAAACAGTCACATAATTCCAGTGGCCGTGCTCATACCTCTGACTAGGTCCAGAAGTGCTCCTCAGTGATTCCTTCTTTTTTTTGTCTCATTGAGCTCATAGTTTAGCTTCTATAGAAATGAGGAAGACTAAACCTGAGGTTACCACTCCACAACACAGACTACCCTACCACATAATTACTCTCAATAACACATAATCCCACTCTACATAATTCCTATGCACTAAATACCACATACTTTTCCTTCACATACATTCACTGCACAACATACCACATAATTCCACTACACACAACGTACATCCACTCCACTCCAAAAACATTAGTAAAAAACATTTACATTTACAACGTTAATAGCTCTAACTCTTGCAAATGCAAGACTTATTAAATTACAAAAGCTTCTTTAACTGGTAGTCGTGTTTGCAGAATGGTGGAGAAAGGGGGCTGGGCCTCCAACCAGCGCTCAGGAATTCCGCTGCGTAGGACTTACAGGAGGTACCAGGAGGGCTTCAGGAGTAAAGTGGACTTCATCCCCCAACTAGTACTGTGCCAGGAGGTGTGTTTGCAGAGTGGTGGAGAAAGGGGGGCGTGGCCTCCTAAGACCTCTTAGCAATCCCACTGTGTGGGACTTAGTGGAGGTAACAGGAGGGGTAGTTGGCTCCCAAGGACAACCTTGGGGGCCAACTACCCCTCCTGTTACCTCCGGTAAGTCCCACACAGCAGCATTGCTAAGTTCTCATAGCAGGCCACGCCCCCTTTTCCCACCACTCTGCAAACGCGCTCCCTGGTGCGCTCTTGGATGGGGATTAAAGTCCACTTCGCTGCTGGGCATCCTTAGGGGCCAACTAGCCTACCTGATACCTCCAGTATGCCCCAGATAGTGGGATTGCTGATAGATGGACACAGGTCACGCCCCATTTGTCCACGACTCTGCAAACGCACTTCCTGGCGCACTCTTGGTTGGTGGATGAAGTCCCCTTGCCTCCTGAGGGTCCCTGGGGGCCAACTAGCCCACCAGGTACCTCCAGTAAGCCCCACACACCTGGATTGCTGAGAGTGGTCTTAGGCCATGCCCCCTTTTTACACCACTCTGCAAACGCACCTCCTGGCGCACTGCTGCTCGGGGGATGAAGTCCACTTCAGTCCTGAGGTCCTCAGGACACAAGAGGACCTCATCGCCCCACCAGCAGTGCGCCAAGAGGTGCGTTTGCAGAGTGGTGTAAAAAGGGGCGTAGCCTCAGACCACCTCTCAGCAATCCCAATGTGTGGGGCTTACTGGAGGTACCTGGTGGGCTAGTTGGCTCCCAGGGACCCTCAGGATTCAAGGGGACCTAATCCCCTAACTTAGAAAGAGCCAGGAGGCACGTTTACACAGTAGTGCAGGGAGGGGGCGGGGCCTCCGGCGAGATGCTGGCTTTTCTCTTTTTTTTTTTGTTAGAAGGGGGGCTGTGTGGCCCCCCTTCTCTTAATGTTTTTGGGGCCCTGGGGACCCCATCCCCAGGGCATGGCCAGCCTTTCCTTTTTTTTTATTTTTGAGGGGGCCCCCCTCCTGAGGCCTTTATGGCCCCGGGGACCCCATCCCCCGGGGCATTGCCTTGTTTTTGGTTTTTCTAAAAAATTATTAAATATTCAGGAGGGGGTACCACGTGGCCCCCCTTTCCTCGGCCACTTCTGGCACCGGGGACCCCACCCCCCGGGGCATGGCCAGCCTTGATTATTTTTTTTATTTTGGAGGGGGGGCCGCGTGGCCGCCCTTCCTGAGGGCAATTATTGCCCTGGGGACCACATCCCCCAGGGCCTGGCCAGCCTTGATTTTTTTTATCTATTTTGGAGGGGGGCCACGTGGCTCCTCTCCTGAGGTCAATTATGGCCCCGGGGACCCCATCCCCCGGGGCCTGGCCTTACGTTGGGGACTGCGGCGGGAGCCCCAATTCCCCCGCGGCCGCAGCCGGCTCCCCACCTCCTGCGGGAGCCAGCATTGCTTTTGGACAAGGGAAGCTGCTGACATGCAGCTCCCCTTGTCCAAAAGCAATCTGCTTCGCTTCATGGAAGCGAGAGCAGGTTTTCTGCTCTCGTTTCCATGAAGCGAAGCAGAGTTTGCAATGACAGGGCGGGAGCAGTGCTCCCGCCCTGCCATTGCAAACTGCAATGTCCCAGGGGTGGGCACCCCGGGACATTGCTGGAGCCGGCCCTGTGGGGTGGCAGTCCCCAGGGACAAGGAGGGCTCACGGAGGGGGGCAGCGCGGCCTCCAACTGATTTAAGCCCTGAGGGTGGTGGTCCCCTGGGCTTGGGTGGGCCTGCGAGGCCCCCTGCTCATTATTGCTAAATGCTCCGGGGAGGTGGCTGTTCCCGGGGTTGCGGGGGGCCACATGCCCCCGCACATTCATAACAAAGCCCTACGGAGGTGGCGATCCCTGGGGCTGTGGGGGCCCCTGCGGGCCCCCGCATACCAATATTAAATTGCCCCTGGGACCTGGATCACCTGGTGGCTTAAGGAAAACAAAGCACGGGAGCCCGCGCTTCGTTTTTTTAAAAATGTTCGGCCGGATTCATGCACCCAGCGCGAATTCAGCCGAAAATATTTAAAAAATGCTTTTTTTGGCCCTTGAGCAGGCCTAGGGCGTCAGGGTGTTTCTACCCTGCCCCCTTTTCTTGTTTTTTCTCCTTTTTTCTTACTGAGTCACAAGATGGCTGCCAACACTTCTTGGTTTGGAGTGTTGACAGCCAATCAAAATGAAGCTCGTGCTCGGGAGGGTTCGCGAATCCTCCTTGGCCACCAGGTATCAATATTTTTTATTTTTGAATTTCTCAGGAACTGCTGACCGGATTTACACCATTTAAAAAAAAGCACGCTTTCTGAACCAAGCGTTACCTTTCTGCCAAATTTGGTGTAATTCTGTTCTGCAGTTCGGGCTGTAGCTTTGTCTAAAGTTTCCTGTGGAAATTAACATGGAGAAAACGTGTTTTGAGACCCTCCTTTTTTCTTGGCCCCACTTGAAGAATCACCCCAAAACTTTCAAGACAGGAGCTGACCAAGCGCCCCATTAGTTTTGAAAAATTTGCGAAGATTCATCAAATGGCCCCAAAGATATTGGCAAATCAAAAAATGCTTTTCCTATGGAAACTAGGGGGTCTATTACGATGGCGGTTTTCTTGGTTGCGATGGCGGTCGGATGTCCACCGCCAGGCCAGCTGTGGCACCCGCCGTACCGGCGGTGGACATCCGCCCGCCATCGCAACCAAGAAAACCGCCGGTCATATTAGGATGTTGGTGGTGACCGTGGCGGTGGGAAATTCCGACCGCCGCTTTTCCAATGGTTGCCATCCGCACTCCTGCCTAGCAGACGGAGCAGGACCGGGATAATGGTGGCAGTGAAGAGCAGGCTCCGCCGGCAGGATTATGATGCCGGCGGTAGCCAGCCTTTCCTCAGCGGTCAAACCGCCATGGAAAGCCATGTGGTGATTGTCTTCCGGGGGCCCGTTGCGGGCCCCAATGTGTTGGGGGGGTGCACTGGGGGGTACCCATGGTCCCCCTACATTTCCCTGTACCAGGTGGCAGGCACTGTGCAGTGCCTGCCACGCAGTGCAGGGAAATGCAGGACATGCTCCTTTCGGCATCCCGACAGTGCTGCGGGCAGCAGCAACCACCGCAATGTTAATGCCCGCGATCAGACCGCCGCGGTCGGATTTCGACTGCGGGTCATCGTAATTCGACCGGCGGTGATGTCGCGGTCCATGCGGGCGGTCTTTTCCCGCTACCATGGCGGTCGGGGAGGTCCCGACCGCCATCGTAATAGGCCCCTTAGGTATTAAATTACATATTAAAGTATTTATATAATAAAAATTAGATATTAATTTCTAAGTATATAAAATGGGGAATGTTTAAAAAATTGGAAAAAATTAACTAAATTATTGTTGTGCAAAATATTTAAAAAAACAGGTTTATAAATAAACACTACAGTATTTTTGAAACATTTAAAAAATAAATGTATTGTGATATATTAATATTATCAGGGAGAAGAGATTAATTTAAAAAAAAATTAAAATTAAAATAAATAGTTGTTTAGAAGATTGAATTTAACACTCAGGTAATAAAATAAGTACTAGAGTATTTTTAAGAAATTATTTTATTAAAAGCATTGATATATATTAATATTATCATGGGGTAGTGTAATATATTAATACAAATAAATTACTAAATATTTTTAAGGATATTAAATAAAATATATATGTATTCAAATTAAAACTAGTGTTTGTTTAATAAATTATTTAATAACCATGATTACTATTAATTGGAGAAATAAAGGCAGGATAAAATAAAATTAACAATTGAATTAACAATATATTGTTTATTGAATTTTAAAATAATATTCAGGTATTAAAATTAATAGTACAGTATATATTTATAAAAAATATTATAATGAAAATTTTGTGAAAATAGTACTGTTAATGTGAAATATAAATTGGTAAGGAATTAATATTAAAAGTTATAATAAAATTAGGAATTTAGGGGTCGATTACGATGTCGGCGATCCGCCTGCCATTTTCGTCCGTCCGCCACCAAATTCCGCCCCGCCATATTACCATGGCGGAGGGGACCCCGGCGGATGGAAAGACCGTCCGCATGTTTTCCGCCCGGCCGATCAGGCGGAAAAGGGATTAATATGGTGGCGGTGTCTGCAAGACACCGCCATCCACATTATGATGCCGGCGGTGATGAGCCTTTCCATGGTGGTGTCACCGCCATGGAAAGGCTCGCGATCCATGACATTGGGGGCCCGTAGCGGGCCCCCAGGTATTTTGGGGGGTGGGGGGTGCACATGGGGGGTACCTATGGTACCCCCCTGCATTTGCATATACAACATGGCAGGCACCGCGCGGTGCCTGTCACGTTGTGCATGCAGATGCACAACATGCATTTCCAGCACTGTGGCGGGAGGTGTTGTGAGCACCGCCCGCCACAATGCTGGAAATGGGGGATGCCACCGCCACCGTGGCGGTGGCATCCTAATCACATGTGCGGGACCGCCGCACACATAGCGGGCAGTCCCATTTACCGGGGCGATGGCGGGCGGACAAAGTCCGCCCGCCATCATAATCGGCCCCTTAATATTTAAAAGGTATTGAAAATATAAAAACACTATTTATAAAGTTAAAAAAATATAAAAAAGAGACATTATTGTGTAAATAAGAAAAAAAATATTCTGTACTGTTTATACTAATTTAATATAATATAATATGAAGAAAGAAATACAAGACGTAATTAATTAACATATTTTTATTAACATTTTTAATATTTTTATATTATACAAATAAATGATAAAAAATATTCCAAAAATAGTTTAAATACTTAAATAATTAACAAAAATAAACTGGCAATTTATTATGTACATTTTTAAACACATTTGTTTAAATTTTTCCAACGCATTTCCATTGAAGTCAATTGTAGAAAATGTACTTTTTTCATTTTTACAGAAAGACATGACGTTGCCGCGTAAACTTAACTTTCGTCATTACAGGGATCGTCGCGCTATGGATCAGATGCAAGGGAGAGCTCCGTCAAGGTAAGACAAGTTTAAATTATTAAAATACATAGGGGCCGATTCCGATCTCGGCCGGTAGGGCTCCGAATCGGATTCGGCTTTATCGGATCCGATTCGGAGCCCTGTTTCCCGACCGAACCGTACGCGGGTCCGGCCGAGCGAGTACGATGCGAAATCGCCGACCGACTCGTCCGGGCGTCCCGACCGCTCCGACCGACTCGCTCCCGGCTCGAACCGCTCCGACCGACTCGCTCGGACTCGACTCGCACCGCGCAATGGAGACGTTTCCCGGCCGGGTAAGTACGATGCGCGCCGCGAGCAGTCCGACCGAGCCGCGCACTCCGGCTCGTAAGAGCTGTCGGAGCCGTACTTTGGGGGTCCGTGTCGGACCCCCTGTACGCGTAGCCGCGCGAGTCGCACACAGGGGGACCCATGGGTCCCCCTACCTGTGCGTGTACGGCGCGAATCGCTCGCCGCGTACCCGCTGTAGGGGCGCCCTTGTCCGACTCGCACCCATTGAGTCAATGGGAGCCCGCGTACGCGTTGTACGACCGGCTCCCATTGACATCAATGGGAGTCCGACCGACTCGAGTCCGATAACATACGGACGCATCGTACTCGTTCGGTCGGACTGCACGGGTCCGATTCGGTCGGAAATCTCTCCGGGTCCGGCTCGGTCGGAGAAGTTTCCGGCCCGAATCGGAATCGACCCCACTGTGTAGTGGTAATGTTTATTGTAAGGAGAGAGGAAGGAGGTATATAGATGTAGTAGATGTGTTTTAGGTACTTTTGTTGTGTGTTAACCAACTATTTCACTCCATTACAGGTTGCAGTAGTAGGCCCACGTTGGGTCTCTTTTTTTAAACAATTTTTGTTTAATAAAGTTATTAGCAATATATACATTAAAAACTTAATTAAACAAAAGTGTTTCGAAAGGTATATATTTTTCTTTTTGCGACGGGTTTTTTTAAAAATAAAGAACGATTTATCGTCGTCGCGGTTAGATGTATTTTTGAAATGATTTTTAAAAAAAGATTTCCAGTTTGGAAAATAGAAGATCGGATATTTTTACATCCACTTCTTTTTGGTTTTTGGATTTTGGATCTGCGAATTACATTTTTTCGAGATGGTTTTTCGGCGAAGGATTATGGAACATGGAATCGAAATGGAATTGTTATCGAAATAGACTGGATTGCATCGTTGGATTTAGTTACGTTTTTTCTAGAAAAACAACAATTTTTCAGGATTTTTTTTGGGTGCATTTTTTTTAGGTATGCACAGTTTTTTTTTTGTAAAAATTGTGCACATTTAAAAAGTAAAAATCGGGTTACATTTTACCAAAAGGAATGTGGATTATTGGTAATGGATTGTCTAAAAAAAAATAACTCTTGGTGAAAAAATGGATGGAACGTAAGTCCAAGAGTTGAAAAAAGAAGACATCTGAAGGTAAGGAGACCCGACATTTAGTATTAATTTAAAAATGTTTTTAAAAAATGCCAAATGAATTAGTGTTATTTTTTAGGGCAAAACAGGCAAGTAAGAAGATAGTGTGGGTTAGAAATGGAGGATGTGTGCAAGATTATCAAGGTAGTCTGAAGCCACCATCAACGTAAACTGTTGAATTACACCCAATAGTCTTTCAGACATTTCCTTTGTTCTTTAAGAAATACATGGGTTCAGACTACCTGTTAATGATTGCGAAATTCTCATTTCTTGGAAACTTTGCTCCTTCCTCAAAATTTCCAAGAAATGATAGAAATTAGGATGAGGTTTGCCAATTGATTTATTGAAGGAGTTGTGCCATCCCTCTATGGCATTGTTTGCTTTAGCTCCTCCCTCTAAGCCAATCGTGTAGCAGTTCCACCACTCCACATGGAAACGTGGCTTCCTCCTGCGACCGACCTGCTTAGATGGCAAATCCACGTGTCTTCAAAATAATTTAGAATAGGTGCCAATTTATCTTCGTTTGAGGTAAAGTATACCGATTCTGTAATTGAAGTGTAGTACTCGTCTACACTGTCAGGAGGAACAAAGCAAAGGGCAGTTAGTTTTTTTAGTTCAAACTGTAGTTTGCTATCTGGTATATAATCCTCAATTAAGGATGGTTTTTGAATCTTTCTCCAATATGCCTGGGAAAAGTGAAAAAAACATCCTTGAATTTGGGTATCCGTGTACAATTTGGTAATAGTATTAATCATAGGTAGTTCAAAGTCAATTAGTACTTTTCTAGGACTTTTGTTTGATGTTTTAGCTTTTATCACTGACAATAATTCAGTGTATGTTGAGGATTGTTTATCAGGGAGTAAACTGTAAACTAAGGGAACTACTGTGTTATTAATATATGCGTGAATAGTGTATATTTGGGTGAATGGATGGGGCGTGCTTTTAAACGTTCCATCCATCATCCAAATATCACTGTTCTCCAACCTTACAAGATAATGGGGTGTGCTAAAGATTAGAATTCTCTTTTGAGGGTTTTTGTTGTCATGCAAAAGGAATGGTTCATTAGTAACAGTTACAGAGAGTTCAGGTGGAATGATTATGTCAGAATAGGTTTGGGGTGTTACTCTTTGTGGGTTACTTGCCTGTTTTTTACGTTGTACAATTTTTCTCAGATTAGGAATTGTGGGCATACTACTTGCAACATGTGGTGGAATGTGTTGGGCTACCTCCCTCAAAACTGCACCACAGGGTTCATTGGAGGTGGATGCAATTTCTTTAATTTCATTTATTGTTTCTCTTACCTCAATCTCCATTGCAGAGGCAGAGTGGTTATGTTCTGTGGTTCTTAAAACAGAGTCACCAAGAGTAACCGCTCTGCCTGTGCAATGGGTTTTGTAGTATTGCACACACCTCCAATGACACCTGCGCTCAGAAAGTCTCTCCTTACAATAAACATACCCACTATGATTGTGTAAACGGTTTCCCCGGCTTGATGTTATATATTTGGCTTGATTTGACGTCATTTTCTGTTATGGATTGAAAAAGAAAAAAAGAAGAAAAAAAAAAGTTTGTTTATTTATTATTTCTTGTGTTTACCTGTTTAGGGGAAAAAATATACAGTACAATTTATGCAATTTATTGAACAGTTTAAAGTTAATCCTTTTTGAAGTTATATTTAATGTTTTCAACGTGTTGCATTTCTAAATTTGAGGAAATTATATTTTTAAAAAAGCTTTATTGGGAGGGAAAAATGGTTAAGTTGTTTTATTGATAAATATTTCTAGTTTCTTACCTTTTGACTAGATGTTGTTTGATTTGGTGGACGGTTTTGTTAATTAGTTGATTCTGAAAGGAAAAATATTTTATGTGTTTTATCAGTCTTATGTTATTTTAATAAAGTTTACTAGGGAGAGAAACATGGTTAAGTAATTTTATTGTTTATTGTTTGAGTAATCTTACCTTTTTTGAAAGGTTTTGGTTGTGGTTTAATGTTTCTTGACCAGTTTGAATTTTATTGTGGTCTGAAATAGTAGAAAAAAAAGTATTTTGGGCTCATTACGATGGCGGGCGGACCTGAGTCCGCCCGCCATCGTTGCGGTGAGTGGGACTGCCCGCCAGTCATACGGCAGTCCCACCACTGCAATTACAATGCGCCCGCCAGTATGGCGGGCGCATCCAGGGTATTTAACATTGCGGACGGTGCTGCTGGCTGCAGCACCGTACGTAATGTCAAATTGTCAATCTGTGCATTTCCCTGCACTACATGGCAGGCACCACGCGGTCATTGAAAGTGTTGTAGGACTTTCGTTTTTATGAAGTTTAAAATGGTGGATTATTTGTTTGGATTTTGATTACTTTTGGGTTATTGGCATTTTATTATGTTTAATATATTAAATAATTAATGGCAGATATTTTCGTAAAATAAAGTGTGTTAATGTTAGTTTTTTGGGGCCATCATCCTTTTGAAAATATTTTGGAAAAATTTATATGATGAGTTTTTAATTTAAATATTCGATTAAAAAAATATTGTTAATTATTTTCTTTTTCTACATTTTTTTATGTGTGAAAAATATATTTCCATTAAAAAAATAAAAGTATATTTTTATAGATGTATTTTTTTATTGTTCACGGTAAAAAAAATGAGTATTAATTTTAGTACTCAAGTATTAATTTTAGTACTCGTGTATTAATTTTAATGTTCACCACATTTTTAAAATACTGTGGGGCCGATTCCGATCTCGGCCGGTAGGGCTCCGAATCGGATTCGGCATAACCGGATCCGATTCGGAGCCCTATTTCCCGACCGATTCGTACGCGCATCCGGACGAGCGAGTACGATGCGAAATCGCCGACCGACTCGTTCGGGCGTCCCAACCGCTCCGACCGACTCGTTCCCTGGTCTAACCGCACCGACCGACTCGCTCGAACACGACTCGCACCGCGCAATGGAGACGTTCCCCGGCCGGGTAAGTACGATGCGCGCCGCGAGCAGTCCGACTGACAGGCGCCGTCCGGCTCGAAAGAGCAGTCGGAGCCGTACTTCGGGGGTCCGTGTCGGACCCCCCTGTACGCATAGCCACGCGAGTTGCACACAGGGGGGACCCATGGGTCCCCCCTACCTGTGCATGTACGGCGCGAGTCGCTTCGCCGCGTACCCGCTGTAGGGGCGCCCTTGTTCGCCTCGCACCCATTGAGGCAATGGGAGCCCGCGTACGCGTTGTGACGACCGGGTCCCATTGACTTCAATGGGAGTCCGACTGACTCGAGTACGATAGCATACGGACGCATCGTACTCGTTCGGTCAGGCTGCACGGGTCCGATTCGGTCGGAAATCTCTCCGGGTCCGGCTCGGTCGGAGAGATTTCCGGCCCGAATCGGAATCGGCCCCTGTATCTTAATACAGTAACCCACCCAAAACCCCTTTTTTCTTTGAATTCCGATCTATTTGTTAGTATAAGATTTTTTATAAAATAATAAAACACAAGTATTCATTTTAGTACTCGAGTATTAATTTCAATACTTAGAGGCTGATTACGATGGCGGACGGAAAAGCATTCCGACCGCCGTGCTAGCGGGAAATTGCCACCCGCAGGTACTGCGGCAAAACCGCTGGCCAGATTAGGATGCACCGCCAGAGACTCCCTACCGCGGCGGTCTGGTTCTAGGAGTCAGCGGCGGAAAAGCTGAAAATCCGTCCGCTGCTGTCGGATTTGCTGCGGAAAGGCCAAAGACCGCCGTTTCCCCAGTTGTCTCGAGCACATGGAGCTATCCGCAGTATTGCCACCGCCATCCTCGATTGGCCGGATTCTCCGTAGCGGTGTGGTGGGCTGTTTGTGGCATCGTAATACAACCGGCGGTCGTAACCGCATTCCGCACGGCTGTCCCTCCCTTTTGGCTCCGTCCACCACCGCTGCGGAAGGGGATTCCTGGCGGTTCCCGAAACACCGCAGCGGACGGGAAATGAGCTATCTTTGCCCATCGTAATACGGCGGACGCAAGGACCGCCGATGGAGTGCGGAAAAGGGCATTTTCCGCCAGCACCGCGGATGTGCTACCGCCCGCCATCGTAATCAACCCCTAAGTACTAATTTTAAGTATCCATGTTTTAGTACACTACCCCACCCAAAACCCCTATTTTCCCTGCATCCCGTCACAGAGGTTTATTATACAAATTTTAAAAAAATGTGATGTAATTGTATGCGTTGTACTAGTATGCGTTGTAATGGTTCATTCAATGCATTAACATAATTTCGCGTTGTAATGGTATGCATTGTAAAAACATGCGATGTAATGGTACTTGCGCTGTAAAAACTGCATTGTAAAAGCATGCATTGTAATGGTTTGTGTTGTAACGTCATATATTCAGGAAATATACACCCACTCCTCCTGCTTAAATTTTTTTTTCCAGATGTTTATTGTGAGCAGGTGGTAGATTTTGGCTGGAGATTTTTTTTGGACTCATGTGGGATGACGTTCATGTTATATCATCTTAAAACTTATCATAGAAAACGTCTCCAACTGCCGATCAAGCAGAGGGAAGCTGGAAGACCATCTACATCAATGGCAGCAGCAACAATTCCCGGATAGAAAGTCCCCTCAGAGGTAAAAACTACTACAACAGATATGGCTCCAGAGTTTTCAAGAATGGCCATGTATTGCATGGACTGTAGTGTTGTTATAACAGCTGGTGAGCAGTGAGTTACAGCAATTCACAATGCTGGCAAAAATCACACATGGTATTTATTCCCCTTTTTATATCTTTTTCACATTTCATAAGGGGAGTTCATAGTCAACAGCAAGAAGGCAGCGAAAAGCTGAAGGACCCTCGACTTCAATAGCAGCACAACAACACCAAAGCAGAGAGTCCATTCAAAAGTCCAATTTCAACTTCAAGATTTGGCTCCACAGTTTTCCTCGATGGCATCATACTGCATGGATTGTGGAGTTGTAGTGAGTGAGTGCCCATAATGGGCCTTCGCAATGCTGCAAAGAATAATAAATATTTATGTTTTTCTTTTATTTTTGGCTCTTCATAGTTTTTCTACATTAGCAGGCATTTTATTATCTTACAAAATGGATATCTAATATCTATCTGTTGTTCATTTTATTATCTTCCAATTTATTATAACACTACTTACATATAACTTGCAGTATAGACAAGTCAAACTGTCCCTCTACAAATAAAAACACAAGTAACTTTTGCCAGTTATTATAATTTACTTTTTCACTTTTTAAATATAAGTCAACAGAATGTGTTTAAATCTTCTAGTAAGTGCATCAACAACATAAACAAACATACTCTGTTTTTTAGAGAACACTGTGTTAAATTTTGTAATCTCTTTCTTAAAACTATCAACTGTAATACATGTGTGTTCTTCTGCAACTCCTCCTCTTAACAACTCTTCATTTTCCCTAAAATCCTGCTCAGGACCAAAGAAACAAAACTGCACATCACCATAAACCTTTTCTACGTCTGCCACACTACCATGCAAAAATGCTCTATTTATTTCTAGTAAACAGAAAGCAGGAGTTTTAATCGAAACCTGGAGGGGATTTTTAGATTTACTAAAAAACTAGGTTCAAAACCTATGAATGCACTTATTAATATCTATAAAGCCCGCTCATGCACCGTCACTTTGTATGGTGCTGGAGTCTGGGGATTTTGTGACGCAGAGGGCCTACAAAGAGTAGAGAACATGTTCATGAAACGTCTGTTGACAGTCCCCAAAAGCACTGCCGTCACCATTTGCCACAGTGAACTTGGATTGATTCCTTTGACTTTTCGAATACAACTAGCCCCGCTATTGTTATGGCATAACATCTGGGCAAAGGAAGAAGCAGTCCTAAATCGTGCTGTTATCTTAGACTGTCTAAAATTGGAGTGCGTGAAAAAAATACCTTGGCTTAGCCATATGAAAGACCAGCTAGAGACTATGGGGCTGGCTGATTGTTTTTACAATCCAGGGAATACTGCCAAGTTGTCAAAGGTAAAGCTGAAAAGAGATTTTTTAAAACACATATTTGACTAGAGGAATCGGGGAGTTGGCAAAAAAGAGGGTTGTAGAACACTCATTGTTAGTCTGTACTCCAGGCCTTGAGCCTTATCTCTCTTTTTATTTTACTCCCGCTAAATTGTTTTATCTTATAAGGTTCAGGTTTGGCATCTCACACTTTTTGGTCTCATACCCGCGCAATGTTTATTGTGACGCCAAATTGGACTTATGTCCATGTGACTCTGAGTCAGTCCAGAGCACCTTACATTTTATGTTTTTCTGTAAACTTTATATTGCTCCAAGGCGTGCCTTTTTAATACCTCTTTTAAAAATTTTAATCATAAGACAGTGTCGGGCTGCATTATATCACCTCCAGCTTTTTAAAGATGAATTTACTTGTCTAATGATATATAGGTACATCTCTTTGGCCGTGCGGTTACGGCACATTGTCGGAAAATGACTTTATGTGCTCATTTACATTTTGTGCCCTGGTTTTTAAGATGCTTCACTGTGGAATTAATTATTTATGATATTGATATTTTGACAATTGAAACTGCTATTGTTACGGATCATTATTATCAGATTTTTGTATTTATATCTGTAATCTTTGTCTGAAATGTTCTTTTATGATGCATTCTTTTATGGCTGGTATACAGCCGAATAAAGATTTTTGAACTTGAACTTGAACATGGGTGTGTGGTTGAATACATCAATACTCCCTTGATGATTGAATGAGTGCATAGGCAGTTCTTAGGTGATTCCCTGAGGATACAAGTAGTGCCTAGATGATTCCATGACTATGTCATAACTCCATGAGTCATTCCATATCTGCATACTTATTGCCTGCGTGTTTGCATGAGTATACCATTAGTATCTGGACGTTTAAATGAGTGCATGAGTAGAGCCTGAATGATTCGACAAGTGTGTGACTATGCTTCAAAAATTCAATACATGCATAGATACTGGTAGGATGATTAAATGAGTGCAACTCTAGTACATGGATAATTGCAAGAGTGCATACATAGTATATAGGTGATTTATGCAGTGAATGGATAGTGCATACATGATTGTTTAAGCCCATGCATTACTCCTAGCCTATTGGATGAGTGAATGAATAGTATTTCAGCGATTGGATACTGCCATTTCTTTTTGGTTGACTGAACATGTAGTGCCTGGATGCTTACATAACTACATGGGTAGAGCCTGGAGAATTGAATAAGTGCATCAGTAGTGCCTACCTAATTAGATGAGTGCATGACTAGTGTCTGAGTGACTGCATGATTCCATTGTAAAAGTTTGAGAGATTGGATGAAAGGAAGTATACTGCTGGAGTGATTGTATTAGTCCAAGACTATTGGCTCAGTAATTAATTGACTGCATAGGTACTGGATGAGTGATACGTTTACTACAATTGTACTCTTTACATAATTACAGGAGTGCATGAGTAGAGCCTAGGTGATTAGATGAATGCATACAAAGTGCTTGCATATTTCAATGACTACATCATTTCTGCCTGCCTGATTGCAAGAGTACATGTGTAGTTTCTGGATAATTGAATAACTCCATGGATAGTGAATCAATAATTTGATGACTGCCTGAGTAGTGGCTGGGTAATTCCATGAGTGCCTGAATACTGCCTGACTGACTGAGAAAGTACCTTCATTGCTGTTAGATACATAACAGTTGTCACTATATCTCTGACTCATTGGTTATCTCCTTCTGTCAGTATCAGACTACCTGTTTTACTGTATACATGCTTTTTTTCTGAGCTATGTGTGAGTGAAATCTAGGTTTCAAACTTGATATATAATTGCATACATGGCCCCCTACTAACATACATTGATTTGTTACTGAGCATGCACATGCATCAGTAAGATTCTAAAATGGAAAACAACATTTTGGAACTTTTCAAAGCACAAAGGGCCAGATGTACGACCCTTTTATTTAGCGCCTCGCAATTTGCGACTCATTGCGAGTCGCAAATTGCGAGGCGCTAAATGAAATGTACAACAGTGCTATTACACTGTTTTGAAATTTCAAATGGGGTCGCAAATTGCGAGGCTCATTAATATTAATGAGCCTCTCGCAATTTGCAAGCCCATTGGGAATGCTAGCCCTCCCAGGGATGGTGGCCTGCTGGGTTCAGCAGACCACCATGTCTGGGACTGCTTTTTAATAAAGCAGCTTTTTTTTTTTTAAATGCAGCCCATTTTCCTTAAAGGAAAACGGGATGTATTTTTTAAAAATGAAACGTTTTCGTTAAATTTTTTAAGGGTAGGCAGTGGTCCCTGGGACCACTGCCTGCCCTTAAAAAATATTTTTAGAGACAGTCACAAAGTGGATGGGGTCCCCTGGGGACCCCTTCCAAATTGCGACTGCATTACCACCCTCTTGAAGAGGGTGGTAATTTGCGAGTGTTTTGCGACCGCAATTGCGGTCACAAAACATTCACACATAGCATTGCGGATGCAATTCGGAAGGGAACGCCCCTTCCTAATTGCGACTCATAATTCCTAAATAGTGAGTCGCAAATAAATTGCGATTCGCTATTTAGGAATTGTACATGGCCAACAGTGATTTTGCATGCGCAAACGGGTTCGCAAACCCGTTTGCGCATGCAAAATCACATCGTACATCTGGCCCAAAACCTTTTGTGAATGGCATACCTACCTCATTTCTTAAATACTTCTTCTGCTTCTAAAACATATATTCAGTGTATCTCAAACAAAAGCTACATTCGAAATGAAGCTAGCATAAGAATTCTCGAGGCATTCTCCACTATTAATCCTTCTTAATTAAAAAAAAAGCATAGTCAAAGAAAAACACTACCCTCACCATATACATGAAATTTTCATCAGCCTTACTGAACATAGATCACCATGTAAACATATATGAGGTTTCTGAATAGATGCACACCTTCAAGCCGTCTTTCCCAAAATATATACCTCTCTTTATCTATAAGCAAACTCAAAAGTCCCACTGTATACATAACTAGGTGCAAGCACAAAAACACATCTCACCATCTAAGCATATGCAAAGCAGTCATATAAGTTAAAAACCACATTGACAAACACTTCCCAGTACATACCTAACAAGTATTACTTCTTTCTAATTCATATACAGGCGGACAACATGTTCTCATCTTTTATTTATCACTACACTATTCCTGTTTAATAATATTACTAAAAGTACTACAACTCCCAGAATGCAAATGACAGATGTATCTATTCTGCACATGATGTTTAGACATTTAAAAAATTCTTACTTCCTCATTGCAACTTCCCACAAGACTATACTGTTATTTTTCAATAAAATAATGTAATAAAGAGGCACTAATACATTTTTCTGTTACTTCCCAAAACATTCACCACTAACCTCTTAAACACATACCCTCTAATAGACACAGTTCATCTCATACATTTTTTCACATCACTGTGATACTTCATTTAATCAAAGTCCCATATACATCTTCATTTCTAATGTAAATTTTTAAAATAATTACAAAATTATATACATACCAGTGAATTGAGTTTGTAGATTATATTGTTGTTTTAGCTCTTTCTGGATAATTTTGACACTGTTAAGATTTGTAAAAGGTAAGCAGACAAACACTTCCCAGTACATACCTAACAAGTATTACTTCTTTCTAATTCATATACAGCCGGACAACATGTTCTCATCTTTTATTTATCACTACACTATTCCTGTTTAATAATATTACTAAAAGTACTACAACTCCCAGAATGCAAATGACAGATGTATCTATTCTGCACATGATGTTTAGACATTTAAAAAATTCTTACTTCCTCATTGCAACTTCCCACAAGACTATACTGTTATTTTTCAATAAAATAATGTAATAAAGAGGCACTAATTCATTTTTCTGTTACTTCCCAAAACATTCACCACTAACCTCTTAAACACATAGGGGCATATTTACGTTCCCTGGCGCATCCCTGCATATCAGCAGGGATGCGCCAGGGAAAATGCGTCACGCAAGTTTACCCTTGCGCCATGTCCGATGCGCCGCATTTACAATGCGGCGCATCGTGGCGCAAGGATAAGCAGATGCGTGACGCATCTGCCGGCGGAAGGTTGGCGCAGTGCTGAAGCTGTGTCGCAAGCGCGACGCAACTCCAGCACTGTTCCAACCTTCCCTATCCCTAACATGGTGCGTCAATCCTTACGCCTGCTTGAAGCAGGCGTAAGGATTTGACGCACCAGCGTCGGAAAGTGACTGCGTGAAATCTTGTAGATTTCACTACGTCACTTTACCGAGGCGTTCCTGCGCCGGAACGCCCCCCCCTGCGCCGGTACGCCCACATGAAACCTGACGCAGGTTTCATGTGGCGCAGGGGTTTACTACGTGACGCATCTCCCTAGATGCGTCACATTGTAAATATAGCGCAACACGGCGCATGGTTTGCGTCGCCCCTGCGTCACATGCGTGACGCAACGGCGGCGGAAAAGTGGTGCAAGGGGCTTGTAAATATGCCCCACACCCTCTAATAGACACAGTTCATCTCATACATTTTTTCACATCACTGTGATACTTCATTTAATCAAACTCCCATATACATCTTCATTTCTAATGTAAATTTTTAAAATAATTACAAAATAGTAACATTATTAAACAGGAATAGTGTAGTGATAAATAAAAGATGAGAACATGTTATCCGCCTGTATATGAATTAGAAAGAAGTAATACTTGTTAGGTATGACTGGGAAGTGAGGGAGACCCGCTGCGTCTTTGCAGACCCGGATGACGCCATTTGGTTTCATCGTCACGGGACGGGAGCTGATTAATTGGGGCATCAAGATGTAAGCGCCAAGTAAGGAGGATGCTGTGCAACCCACTGTGGTTTTATCATTTGTTTTATTGACTGGCTCCAAGGCGGCTCACTGTAGTTAAACATGGGAGCACTACAAGTACCATGAGGCCGTGTCTGCGGTCACGCCCACTGGGGCAGGGTACTTTAGGATGTACAGGTGCACCCTTCGTCCTTGAAGTCAGAATCAACCAGCCTGTGACAAAGGGAAGAGTCCCGAAACGCGTCGGCTTTGGACATTCTGCCTGTGTTCCCAACCAACTGGCGCTGCAGCCCTGATTAAAGATTCATAGCATCACTTACCCGTTGTGTGGTCTCCTTCGTTTGAGGCAAAACTTGGGATTGGATTGTTGCTGCCGTTGCCTGGCCGTGAGGGAGACCCGCTGCGTCTTTGCAGACCCGGATGACGTGATTTGGTTTCATAGCCACGGGACGGGAGCTGATTAATTGGGGCATCAAGATGTAAGCGCCAAGTAAGGAGGACGCTGTGCAACCCACTGTGGTTTTATCATTTGTTTTATTGACTGGCTCCAAGGCGGCTCACTGTAGTTAAACATGGGAGCACTACAAGTACCATGAGGCCATGTCTGCGGTCACGCCCACTGGGGCGGGGTACTTTAGGATGTACAGGTGCACCCTTCATCCTTGAAGTCAGAATCAACCAGCCTGTGACAAAGGGAAGAGTCCCGAAACGCGTCGGCTTTGCACATTCTGCCTGTGTTCCCAACAAACTGGCGCTGCAGCCCTGATTAAAGATTCATAGCATCACTTACCCGTTGTGTGGTCTCCTTCGTTTGAGGCAAAACTTGGGATTGGAGATATATATATATATATATATATATATATATATATATATATATATATATTCACTGAAAAAACCATAGGTTTTAGGGACAGTTATAGTTAGTTGGACATTTCACTCGTACAAAACCCGTGAAATTCCCCCGTTATAGTTAGTTCAGCTAACTATAACTCGCGCCCCGCAATGCACTGCTGATGACGTCACATATTACATCACTCATGACATGGTCAGTGACATCACTGATGACATCACTGATGACATCTCAAATGACATCACTGATGACATCACTGATGACATCATCCAGTGACTGTGTGTTTCTGTAAAGTTTAAATATGTTTAATATATATGCCAAGGTGTATTGAATAATGAGTGGGTGTATAAGTGTCTGGATGGATGATATAGTAGGTGCATGACTAACTATTAGTGAGTGATTAAACGTATCTTACTAAATGCATGGGTTAGTTACTAAACTGTGTGAATGTCTTTATCCGTCTGTCTGTTGGTGTGTAAGTGGCTGCATGGGTTTGTAAATAGCTACATGAGTGTCTATATGAGTTATTGATTGGTTGTCTGAGTATCTGTATGGGTGCCTGAGTGTTTGTGTGGATGGGGTGTGTGTGACTGCACATAGATGTATCAGTGGATGATTCACTGGGTGCATGGTTTCAAGAGTGCATCTGTGATGGACTGTATGGGTGGGTGAGTGTGTGTATGGGTGTGTTAGTGAGTGAATGTATATCTCAGTGGTACATGTGTGAGTAACTACATATGTGAATGGCAGTATAAATGTGTGTTGTAGTATATACATGGGTATAAGTGAGAGTGTGTGATTGTGAGAGTGGCTGTATGGATGAGTGTGTACTTGTATTAGTGATTGTATAAGAGCGTAAGAATGTGCTAGTATTTGTATGAGTAAGTGAGCTGGTGTGCGTATAACTGTATAGGTGAGTAAATGGCAGTGTGATTAATTATTTCCATGACTGACTAGGTGTGTGAGTACCTCTATGGATGAGTGGCGGTGTGTGAGTGTCTATGTAGGTGTATTAGTGCATATGATAGTCCTGTACTGAGTGACCGTAAGTATGAGTGACTGTACAGGTGAGTGAGTGGATGTGTGTGTAGACCTAAGAATCAGTGAGTGGGTATGTAGTTATTGGTGTTGGAGTGTCTATGGTTTTGAGAATGGCAGTCTGTAATTTAGAGTGGGTGTATCAAAGGTTATATTAGGGTGTGAGAGGATGCATGAAATTATCACCTGGATGATGTCATCAGTGATGTCATTTGAGATGTCATCAGTGATGTCATCAGTGATGTCACTGACCATGTCATGAGTGATGTAATATGTGACGTCATCAGCAGTGCATTGCGGGGGCGCGAGTTATAGTTAGCTGAACTAACTATAACGGGGGAATTTCACGGGTTTTGTACGAGTGAAATGTCCAACTAACTATAACTGTCCCTAAAACCTATGGTTTTTTCAGTGAATTTCAAAGGTTTTTTAAATGCTAATTTCTAACTATAACGTGTCTGAAACCTATGGTTTTTTCAGTGAATTTCAAAGGTTTTTTAAATGCTAATTTCTAACTATAACGTACCTGAAACCTATGGTTTTTTCAGTGAATTTCAAAGGTTTTTTAAATGCTAATTTCTAACTATAACGCCCTAAAACCTATGGTTTTTTCAGTGAATTTCAAAGGTTTTGTAAATGTCAATTTTTAAATGTATTAATTGTTATATTTATTTTGTTGATACTGATTTACTACATTTTTTAAAACTATTTATTTTTAGATATTTTATTTATTAAATTACATTGTAATTACATTATACATTACATTACAAAATATACTTTCTCAGAATGAATTACTTTAGTTTAAATAGTTTGCAAATAGGCAATAGAGTTTTAAGTACAGTAGTTACAGTTGTTGTAATGGGCAACACAATTTCAAACACAATGCAACATTCAGCTCAATGTGATTTTCTAGTTAAATGCAATTAGTTACTTTATGGATTACTTTTCTAACCAGAGGACTGGATCCTAGATTCAGTCCTGGGACATCTCCTGTAAACAGTTGAGTAAAAGCGTTTTGGTTACAGTAGTGATTTTTAAGGAATATTATTGTATTTTAAAAGTTGACACTTAGAAACATTTTCACATAGAATCACCAATGTTATCCTATGGGAGGAAATTCACTTAGCAGGTAAGTAGTGTTATCGTTATCTTTTTCTTACTCAGTGTTGGATCCTGGATCCAGCACTGGTGCATCTCCTGTAAACAGTTGAAAGAATGCATTTAAGTCATACAGGCGATTTTTAAGGAATATTTGTAATTTGTGAAAATCGACACTTTGAAACTTTTCTGCTGAAAACCAGACAATGGATTCCTATGGAAGGAAATATAAGTTACTGGTAAGTACGGTTAGAATTACTTTTCAGGGTCAGTGCTGGGCTAAAAGATGCAGCACTGGGTTCTCTCCTGATAACAGGTGAGTAAATCGGAATTCGTAGTTCGGTTGATTTTAGAGGAATATTATAAAGTTCCAAAACTCCACACTTAGAAGAATTTCCAAGTGAAACCAGTCAATGTTAGCCTATGGAAGGAAATTCAAGTTACTGGTAAGTACGGTTAAAATTACTTTTCAGGATCAGTACTGGGCTGAAAGATGCAGCACTGAGGTCTCTCCTGATAACAGGTGAGTAAATCGGAATTCGTAGTTCGGCTGATTTTAGAGGAATATTATAAAGTTCCAAAACTCCACACTTAGAAACTTTTTCAGCAAAAAGCAGGCAATGATATCCTATGGAAGGAAATTCAAGTTACTGGTAAGTATGGTTAAAATTACTTTTCAGGATCAGTACTTGGCTGAAAGATGCAGCACTGAGGTCTCTCCTGATAACAGGTGAGTAAATCGGAATTCGTAGTTCGGCTGATTTTAGAGGAATATTTGCACAATGGTGAAGGTAGGGGGCGGGGCCTGAGGTGACATCTGTGCAAACGCGCCCCGTGGCGCGTTTTAAGTTGGGGGATTAAGTTCCCTTGAATCATGAGGGTCCCTGGGGGCCAACTATCCCACCAGGAACCTCCAGTATGCGCCAGGGGGCTGCGTTGCAGAGACGTGTACAGAGGCCACGCCCCTTTTTACACCTCTCTGCAACGCAGCTCTGTGGTGCTTTTTAGAAGTACATGGTCGGCTAGTTGGCCCCCAGGGACCCTCAGGATTGAAGGGGATTTAATTCCCCATCTTAAAACGCGCCACGGGGCCTGTTTGCACACATGTCACCTGAAGCCCCGCCCCCTCCCTTCACCACTGTGCAAACGCGCCCCGTGGCGCGTTTTAAGTTGGGGGATTAAGTCCCCTTGAATCCTGAGGGTCCCTGGAGTCCAACTAGCCCACCATGTACTTCTAAAAAGCGCCACAGAGCTGCGTTGCAGAGAGGTGTAAAAAGGGGCGTGGCCTCTGTACACCTCTCTGCAACGCAGCCCCCTGGCGCATACTGGAGGTTCCTGGTGGGCTAGTTGGCCCCAGGGATCCCCAGTATTCAAGGGGAATTACTTCCCCTTCTTAAAACGCGCCAGGGGGCGCGTTTGCAGAGTACTGCAGGGAGGGGGGCGGGGCTTCAGGTGACATGTGTGCAAACAGGCCCCGTGGCGCGTTTTAAGATGGGGAATTAAATCCCCTTCAATCCTGAGGATTGATCCCCGGGGGCGCGAGTTATAGTTAGCTGAACTAACTATAACGGGGGAATTTCTATGGTTTTGTACGAGTGAAATGTCCAACTAACTATAACTGTCCCTAAAACCTATGGTTTTTTCAGTGAATATATATATGTGTATTTTATTTTTGTAAATAAGTATAATAGTTATATTTACTTTAAAATTAATTAAATATATTTAATTTGTTTTATTTTACTGTTACATTTTAATATATTTAATGTTTAATACTTATATATATATTTTTTAAATGATATTTATTTTTTGGCAACATTATTAGTGACAACAATATTTCTAATCCTATATTTTTGTCATTCACATTATAAAGATAGGATGACGATATTTTTGACATTGATTTTATGCCACGATATTTTTGCAGGAAGATGTTTTCAGTTTCGATATTTTGTCACTGAACGGTTATAGATTATAGATCTCTGGGTTCAGCGGTGGACCCCGTACCTTAGCACATATAGGTCGATGTTCTACACCTCAGCTGACACAGCGCTCTTGTCTCAGGACCTTTGCTCGGTGAGTCTGTGTTTTTCCAGAACCCTTGTCCCTGGTTATATGACAAGATATGTGTATTCAAAACAGCAGCTTCATTCTCCTCTTATGTCTAGGTGCTAATGTCTGACCAGAGAAGATAACAAGGGGCAATGCTGTTTGACCTTGCTTAGGCTGTTCAGACTAAATCCCAGGAAAAGAATACAATTCGAAAACATGTGCTTGTTTTGTGTGAAAATACAATGTGGCACAAAGCAAGCATAATATTTAGTAACGAATATAAAACAAAAGCGGCCTACAATGTGCATAATTAGGCTAATATAGGGAAAATGACAATGGGCCATACAACGAACACATGACACCCTCTCTTTGGTCGGGATACTAGCATGATAAATCACTAAAAAATACAAATGCAATCGAAAGATAAACAAACTCAAAGCATACTTCATAGAATTGTATTTTTGGCAAGAAATTTATATAGGAAATATTTTGTCAATTTTGAAAAATTGTCAAATTATGGTGCGTCGGAGGAATCCATGATGTCACTTGCAAATTCAAAGGCCAGGAATTCCAAAACGGAATCCTACTCTACAGAAGATGATTGATTGACAGCCCAAGTCACAAGTTCCTAAGAACAGACATGATCCTCAGTCTCAGCAAATGCTGAGATTGTTACTCGGTAACTTGCATCCGTATTAGTAGAGCCTGTATTCTGTGATTCATGTGCCGATGCACACATTTCCTCGAAAGTAAGTGGCTCAAACCTTGCATTGTGGAGAAGCATCAAACCCAAGGGACAGTCCTGAAAATGGGTCACTAAGGGACTCATTAGCAGTTCAATGTCCACGGCAGTGAGCATCTGCAAAGCCAGGCAAATATCCAGTACCCATTCAAAGGGGCACCAGAGGCAGTGAAACATGGGTTTCACGCAGGTAAACCAGGCATGCCAGAATGTTAACGACCAATCGAGATCCAGTTTTTGTAGTAGAAATATTCCAAAGTATTGAAGCTTGCGCTCATGATAGTGTTGGAGCATTCACAGGACCAAGGGGCTTGCAAATGGAACATCCATTTTGGTGAAGCAGAAATAGGATGAGAATGCTACAAATGAGGTATAACAGCAGTGGAATTCGTCCGAACACACGAGAAAAAATGGAATAAATAAAAGCCGGTATTATTCCAAAGGCAGTTTACAATGAACTGACTATGCCGAAACTGACAACCTTAAAAAAATGTGCGAGACCAGACATGTTAGATGCATTAAAAACTCAATGCACTAATTCACTGAAATGCAGAGGGAGGTTTGTGTTTAACAATGACTGCATTTCACTAGAAGATCTAACCACCTGCAATTCGAAGGTTTCACAAGCAGATGTGAGAGCTACCTCTTTTGAAACAATAATGCTTTCAGTCTGCTTAGCTTGTTGAAATCTGCCTTCAAAGTTGGAATTGAAGGCCATAATGAGCTTTCTACAATCCCCTGCATAGGGGGTAACAGGATGTTGTTGCAACAAGTGACGAGCTTGGAAATTGACAAACAGTAGGGAACTCCAACTCACAATAATCAACAGTCTTAATCGCTAATTATTAAATAACTTCCATTTGAAAGGACCGTATTAAATTGCCGTAGCCGGTATTCCTTTTAAATGACAGGCAAAATTGGTGCCAAAGCATTACATTCGCCATGGATGTTAGCATGTTTGCAAATGATAGAATGCCGAGAGAAGAATCACATTCCTCTCCAGTAAGGAAAACTTCCTTATTGGCATGTTCACAACAATAGGAGAAGGGAAGCGACCATAACTCATGAATGAAGCTGCCACCGAGGGGTTAATATCTACCAGCAAGAAAATCTTTCATGCAAGCTGTGAACTGAAATGTCAAAAAAGGTAAAGAGATAACACAATGTATCAACCACACAGCTGAAGGTGTTTAGGCTATAGTGAATGGAAGTTGTTCTAACTTCTCTAAATGCAGCATTGTGTAGGTTGTGTCTTTCATTGCCATCAATTATTGCTTGCATGTTAAATTAAAGGGCAAGAACAAATTACTGAAATTCAAATAGCACCAAGGTGGGTGCCCATTCTTAAGGGTTTGAGACTTCCAGCTAAACTGCATAATAGATCTAAGCTGACTTTTTCCATGATACAATGTTGACATGTCACTTTGCATAATATCAATAACAGACAACACAATGTTATTTAAATTATAAATACGAGAAGGCAGCGTATTAATACTATTATCAACAACAGCAATCACTTTATCCAAATTATCCTGATCAATTTGTCTTAAATGTGTGGCAGGTTCCATTTGGGACAATTTCCAAATTTCATTATAAGGAGCATAAATAAATGTTTTAGAACATGGAGATTTGGGACCCAATAGAAAATCTGGCAAATCCATGTTTTCGAACAGGAGAGGAAGATGTTGCTTCGCTGCAGACAGTGTGGAGTGTTCTAACCATTGTTGCCACAATTTCTCCACTGAATAGGTGGTAACTATTCCAGAATGTTGTGCGTGAGTATATCTGGACACCGGGTCTGCGTGATTTGAACCCAGGTGTGGAATTGCGAAAACAAGCATGACAACCATTGGTGTCTACTGGCCCAGTAACCAGCCATTAGCATTACTATTGAGTTGTTCTTCAGTATAATTTGTTAAATGTTGTCAATTATCAAAGCGTCAATGGAGGGAATATTTGGGGCATTCACTTCTTGAACTTTTGCAAATCCCAGACATGTATTCTGCTGGACGGTGTCATTCATGAAAATCATTTTTGTTGGAATTCAGCAGGATCAAAATAAGGTTTCTGTTCCATGAGCCTGCCAAGGTTTCATTCCTCAAATCGATTTCAGATCAATGGTGTTTTTCCAGTAATCATACCCTTTAAGGGCTAACTGTTGACAAACAAAGCTGTATATATGAGCTTGGTCTGTGTAAGCATATATTTTTTTGGTAGACTAGAGGCTAATTTGAGATAATATGACTTGAGGTCTAATGTGTCATATCCTGTAAAATACGTACATTTGTCCGTATGCATTTTAGAGCTCCATTTTGGGGGAGTCAGACAATGTTCCCATTGTGTATAATTAAAAGGTGCACATTGACTACTGGCTCTGTGTAGAAAATGATGTCCAAAATGGTGATAACAGAACATATCAGCATAGTTAGCAGAATTGAGGTATAGGTCTTCCGATTCAAAAACAGTATTAAATTCCAGCTCTGAAAGCATGGAATTTATGGTTTCAACATCTCAAGCATCTGAATGTAACTCAGGTACTATTACATCACCCATAGAAACTTTGAAGACATATGGTATCTGCAGAGGTGGGGGGGATATCCTCAACAGAGGGAATATTTTACATCTAATTCAAGCAATAAGAAGCTTGGAGGACATAAGCACGCATGATCTGGAAAGAATTGCATTCAAAAACATCAAAGAAATCTCTGACAGGGAAATAACAAAGACAACCTGGTCCTCAGAAGAAACAGTGAAGAGAATCCTGGATGAGGAACCCCAATTAAAAGTATGGGGAATTAAAATACTACTCTACCAAAGGCCCGGCTATCCGGAACCACTGACTGTAAACAAAAGCAAAGACAAAAAGGCAGCTACCTCATCAGCAGGTTTACAACCACACTCTGTACTTAAAGGAGCACGCAGCATGGATGCACGGGCATCAGGAAGGAACGATCAACTTCAAGCAACGAGGTCGGAAGATTGGTCCTGGCTCGCAAGGACAATAAATCGTCAGGAGGAGAGCACTTGACGCAAGACAAAAAACCACTCCCGAGTAATCATCATCTACGAATTTGCTCGTGGAACATAAATGGCTTGATAAACAAAACATCGGATAAAGACCTCTTGGACTATTTTCAAGGCTTCGACCTGTTCCTACTACAAGAAACTTGGGTAGAGGACCCCTTCCATCTCCTAGGCTTTAGAACCCACCAAACTCCAGCAGTGAGAGGCTCCAAATTTGGACACCTAAAGGGTGGTTTAACAATCTACTCATCAATAAAAACAGTAATAGCGACTGAAGACGTCGACACCTCCACAACTTCCACCAATGTAATTAAAGCACTTAGAGTGAGCATACGGGACGGGAACACCATACAACAAATATTACTCTTAAATTCTTATACACATCCTCGCGAAAAAACCAAAGGTGCCAGAATGGTGGAGGCGGAAATCATCAGGCTGCTCTCGGTAGAATCAACCTCCAAACTACTGCTGATAGGAGACTTTAATATGTACCTAATGGGGCCACAGTCAAGGGACAACCTACTTGAGGAACAACACTCAGCCTGGAATATCCCTAGTCAGGAGCTGAGCACTAAGAGGCAACAATCAGCACTTGCCAGGAATTTTGTAAAAGATCTGGAACATCTAGGCCTTGTGGCCCTCAACGGTCGCTTTTCAGGAGATCAGCCCCCAGTGGCAACATTCCACAGCTCAACCTCGAGTACGCTAATAGATTATACTTTTGTATCCTTATCACTCTTCAGCTGGATTACGGGCTTCCAGGTAGGGACCCAAGATCAAAGTGACCATCTCCCGCAAGAAATTTCCACAAGAATAACCGGATCAGCACTGGACCAACCTGCTGAGGACCCCAAGTCTATTTATATGGTTAATTTCAGGAGAATCAAATTCAAAACCAACCAACTGGATGACCTACTGGCCGTAGCGAAGTTACTAAGGGAACAAAGGGAGGAGGGCAGAAACGAAATAATGCACTGGGAAGAATTTACCAAAAAATTAGGAGCAAAGCACGCGGTTCGCGCTCCTCCAGCCTCTACGACAAACAGGATCCCAGACCACCAAGATAAACACCTTTTCATTATCAAAATTCCCCATCTTCGAATTCTCAAAAAAGCAATAAATAAAACTCTGCGGGACATACAGCGCACAGGGAACGATTTGAGCCTACAAAGGAAGTTAGCGACACTCAAAGCGGAAAAGAAAAAAATAATCTGGCAGGCAAAAAGGGACTCGGAAGAAAATCTTTGGGCTAGACTGCAACATGATTTTAAATCAAACAATAGTGCGAGATTCTGGCACACAATAAATAGTCTAGCAAACCCGAACGCCCCAAGAATTAATTCACACCTAACAGAGGAAGCCTGGGCTACCCATTTGCTTCAACACTTTAATTCTGAGCAGTCTCAGAGCACTTGCCGAATCTTAAAGGGAACTCCTATCAATCCCAAAGCTATCACAGGAAACAAGCATTTCTCGTTCTCAATTGACCAGGTAAAGGTCAGAATAGCCAAAGGCAAGTGGGAGGGCACTCCGGGGCCTAATGGGATTCCTCCAAGTTTATTCAAAAAAGACCCGGAATATTGGGCTTCTAATCTGTCACCGTTGTTTGCAGAAATCTCAGGAGGAAACATCATCCCGGACTCTTGGAGGGGCTCAATCATATCCCCAATATATAAGAAAGGGGACAAGAACTCAGCAAATAGCTATAGGCTGGTGGCTCTAATTGATATTGAAGCGAAATACTATGCTGGACTAATTCTGGAAGATCTTATCGCTTGGATAGAGGATAAATCAATCATCCCTATTAATCAAACAGGCTTTTGCAAGGGCATGGGAACAACCACAAACATACTTGCCCTGTCATTACTGATGGATAGAATGAAATTAGCCAAACAACCTTTATTCACATGTTTTATTGACTATTCGTCAGCATTCGACAAAATTGATAGGACCATACTCTGGCAGAAGCTAACGGAAAAAAAAATACCATCTGCTCTCCTAAACCAGCTAATACTCCTCCATACAAAAACATGGGTCCAAGTCAAACTAGGAGATGGCAGGTTCGTGTCCCGGAAAATTTCAACACCCATGGGGCTCAAACAGGGGTGCGTACTGGCGCCAACACTTTTCAACTTATACATGTCTGATCTATCGCTTAAATTAGACACATGTAACTCGCATGCGCCAAAAATAGGAGGGCTGCCACTTTCCAACCTCCTGTACGCAGACGACCTAGTGCTGCTGAGTCGAACCCCCATTGGCCTTCAACATTTACTAGATACAACTAGCAGTTATTCAGCAAACAATGGTCTATCCATCAACTATGATAAAACAAAAGTAATGAGGATTCATCCAAGAAAGGATACCTTCAAGTTCCGCTGGCATCTGGCCAATTCGACAATCGCAGTGGTAGACCAATACAAATACTTAGGAGTGATTTTAGACAATAGAGGCACATTTAATGCTAAAAAGATGTCATCAAAAGAAGAGGCAACTCTATTGCCGCTGCAATAAAATCTATTAAGCACACAATTACTGGCCCAAATCTTATTCCGTTATTACAAGTCTGGCGAGCAAAGCTCATTCCGGCTATCACCTATGGGAGCGAGTGCATGAGGGGAAGAGACGCAGCCACATTAGACAGCACTGTCTCAAGAGCGGCTAGAATGATTTTCGGTCTACCTAAGTACGTTTCACCGGCACAAATAAGGCTGGAATTCGGCCTGCAAAGCCAGGAACTAGCTCGTAAAGGAGCCTATGCCAAGAGCTGGTATAGAATTAAAAGAGCCGAAGCAGGAACACTGAATTCTTACCTATGGACCGAAATACAACAAAAGAGGGACTGTGCAGCCATGAGCTATCTGACCGCATCAAAAGACCACCTAGGACTGGAGGAACTTTGGGCAGCATCAGGGTCTTACCAGAGTTTTAAACAAATTGTAAACAAGACAGTGAAAAAACTATCACTATTAGAAGACAAGGCGGTCCTCACAGAAAGAACCCATGGATGGTTTGTCGTGCAAAGCTATGCTAAGCCCTCCGCGCAATCTTACCTAGGCATAGGCTTTAACCGGATGAAGAAAGAAAAATATCTCCATCTCCGAATGGGCATTTTACCAGCAGTGCAGCACCTTCCCCCTTGGAAACGATCGCCGGGCCAGACAACATGCCGCTTATGCAAGGAAGCAAATGAAAGTATAATACACCTTTTGTGCATCTGCAGAGAATTACAAGCTGAGAGACGCCAATTACTGAAGCCACACTTTAAAAGTGAGGGGATAAGAACATGTAGGCAAGCAGTAATGGTATGCCTCGGAGGAGGGAACATCCAGCTGGCATGTCGATTCGTGCAATTTATGGAAGCGGCAGGGGCGAAACTTGGCCGATAATCCATTAGTATTATTCATTATTACATCACTTTTAAGTTTATGCTTTTATAGGAAATAAAGATTGCCTCTCTTATGGACAATAGCTGCTATAGTACGACTTTCAAATGCAACCTACTTTTACTGCAGTCAGAAAGCAACTGGTTTATTGTACAATTATTCTTCTAACTAAACTGAGCACGTGTTTTATCAAATTTTAACCCTTTATAATCTTATATTCTTCTTAAATGTTCAGGATCCGAAAACTTGTCAAGATACAGATCGATCAAAATTTTTTATCAATGAACTATAATGGTCACAACATGGACTTTTGCACAGATGTTAACACAATGCACTGATGTTTTATGAAATGATATTTTGAGAAGTTTTTAAATCATGAATTTTGTTGTGTAATTTTGTCACTCTCTTTCAAGAGAAATTGTAAAGGTTTTAATTGACCGGACAATAAACTATTACTTACTTACTTACTTAATATGGTATCTGCAGGATCTCCGTAGTGCCGAATATGGGAAACAGCCATTAAAACGCAGTCACAACCACGCATGACTGTTACCAGGAAGCCGTTACTACGCATATGCCTTTACCACGCATGACATTAGTACCCATGCCTTTAACACGCATATGCATTTACCGTGGTAATGGCTTTGTGGTAAAAAATGATAAAAAACATGTTAACAAGTTATATAATCCCATGGCATTGAATTTAAATATAGCACAGTTCATCTAGGCAACTGGCACACATACAAATGCCAAGCAATATTTAGAAACCATTACTGGTAAGAAGATTCCAGTGAATGAAATGGCAGCGAAACTGAGTCACATGACCAGCCACAACCCGTAGTGCACTTAAATGATGCAGGAAGCTGATTAAACTCACTTCCGGAAAGCACACCACAGCGCACACGAAGGTGAGGGCGCTCATTTTACATAAAACGGCCGGCATGACATTTAGCAGCTGTGCGTCTGGGCTGGGCTGAAATGTAGTTGCCTGTTCACCAGGGCAGCAGTAAAAACTGGCATGCAGCATTGGCAGTATGAGGAATCATGCGGTAAACTAGAAAAAACTGGCACGCAGTGTTGGCAGTATGAGGGATCGTGCGGTACACCAGAATACCTCAAACTATAGATGAATGAGCACACAATGTATCCCCAAACAAAAGGCACTGAAATAATCTGATGAAACAGAAAATTGTAGATGAAGGAGCTCCCAATTTTTACACAAAAACAAACACTAAATTAATCCGACGTAACCAAATAATGTCTGATCTCAGAGACGAGTGCGCATGTGCCTCGTTCGGGTTAAATAAACAAGTTGAAGGTGCAGAGTAGATGCTACTGCCTGATGCTTTTACCACTTATGCCAAATGTTAACCACGTATATGCCTTTACAAACCATGCCTTTACAACAAAATATTCGTAATAAAGGCATGCATGGTAAAGACATATGCATTGAAAACATTTTCATAAAAAATGCATGCGTGATAATGACCCATGCGTTGTATAGACGGTGTTGTAAAAGCATGCATGGTAATTGCATGCGTGGTACCGTCATACAACCGCCGAATATAACGAAATTAACTTTATCCCAAACAATTCCATCAGTCACTGGAATGGCTGAAATGTTGACAAAGGAAAAGTCTCTTTTCAGTTTATGCAAAGAAGAATGGTGGGGGCCAACAACCTGTCGACCAGTTCCGCAGCAGAATGTTCTGAGAGGTAGTGGCCATTGATCAATAGGAAAAAAACTGTCACAAATCCAATCCACATGAACAAGAAAACTAGGGAAAGTATGATCTAAACAAATATCCAAGGCAGGACTAGATCAGTGCGTTTCAGCCATGAAATGAAAACACATATCCGTGTTGGAGAAGTGTGTAAAACAGAACTGTCTGAAGAAAAATAATCTTGATCCATATAATACCCAGAGGTGCTTAGTTGAAAAACTGGCGGCTCTGGTTCAATAACAGGACACGAAAAGTCCAACAGAGATGGATCCACCAACCATGGATCAGTATAAATTACTTCAGCTGTAGAAGGTTCAGTAATAGAAACTGTGCTCCCTTCGGTCGTGTTGTTGGTTGAGGACTCAGTCCCTCCCCCCCTCAGCTGGGGAGTATCAACATCGGTGGTGCTCACGGGCTGCAGTGGCACCAGAGCATGGTAGGATGGGCCAAACTCCATTTTAATCACTGCCTTCTCTCGAACGAGATCTCTAATTTTTGGAAACCAGCCGGAGACTTTAGGCTTTACATCTGCACTTGGAGAGAGAGAGATGTGTGCGAGCGTTTCTTGATTAAATGTCACTGAACTTTTGTAGGTACTATAAGACAGGTCAAAGGTTGTGGCAGCCACCACAGTGTCCAGGCCATCATGGTCTGGAACATATATCTTGATGCCAAAAAGTAACTTGCACGGGATCCGCCCACCCACGGTTCTTTTAGGGAGGTTATTTAGAGCTCGTTGAACCCCGTAGAGGTGGGTGACCCAACTACGCCCAGTACGTAATACTCTAGCTATTAAGGACTGCTTTAAGTCACAGGTCATTCTTTCCACAACAGAATTGTCCTCGGGCCTATATGGAGAAGAATAATGCACCTGTACACCCAGGGATGTCATTGAATCCAGGTACGCTTTGGACACGAAAGTCGGACCCTGGTTTGAGTGGAATGCGCAGCATGCACATGTACTGATAAACACATGCAGGTCTTTAATAACAGTTCGAGCATTAGACATGCGCTGAGGCAAACACTAAGGAATCTAGAGTAAGACTCAACTGCAACCAAAATAAATTTGAATGCAGTGTCCAAAATCAGTGGACCACAGTGAACCAAATAGATACGGCCAAAAGGCTTGTTGGAGATCAATAGGTGTGTTTGTTGTGGATGAGCCATGGTAGAACATTTAATCTGTTGACAAATGTCACAACAGAGGACATATTTTCTAGCCTTTTGGTATAAGCCTCGCCACCAATAACGTTGCAGCAGCAGTGAAATTGTGGCCACCACTCAAGCATGTGCTGATGCAACACCTTCATGTGCCACTACAAGCAAAGCAAGTCTGGGGTCTTGGTTGGGAATTAAGCAATAGCCAATCCCAGGAATTGTTACAAAAGGAGCATTCTGGTCATTTAAATTATAAGAGTATTTAGAAGGAAAGCCCTGTGCTAAAGGGTTGCCATTTTTAATTGCATTCATGGCAGCCAAGATATTGTTATATATACGAGATTTAGAGCGTGTAATTGCTGCTCCTGCAGATTTGGCTGCTTCATCAGCCAGAGAATTCCCACCAGCGTGTGCTCCCCCATTCTGAGGACTCAACGTATATATGGCATGAGTCTGTGGCAACCTGGCTTTGAGGTTTGTCACTTTAACCCAAAGCATTTTGTGCTTGATTGTGCTACCTTTAGAATCTTTGAATAATGTAGATTATCATTAAAGGACTGTACACAGTAATACGAATCACACTCAAAAAGAGTAGGAAATTAAGGATCCATACATCCAAGTGCAAGAAGCAAAGCCTTCAGTTCAGCCAACTGCACAGTGCAGTCATCCAAAGACTACGTGTGAGGTGTTTGAGGTTGGAATGTGCCATCAAAAATAACACCAATAACAATGGTGCATGTTGCCAAGTATCGTTGTTTAAAAGCTATAGCAGGTTGAGCTGAAACATCAGTGTAAATAATATATTTATACTGATCAAGAGGCAAAACAGTAGAGGGTAAAGGGCAAACATGCTCATGCTGTAGAAATTCTTGTGTCTGCATACAAGGGTCAAAGACAAAGTCCACATCAACAGCTGTTAAGGATGTAGTCCATTGTATTCACCTAGGATGGAGGGCTTTAGCATTGGGAACGCTAGCTTTGGTGACAGCCTCTAAGGCTGGCACAGGAGTAACGACAGTAATGCATTGCCATTGAACCGTTATTTAAGGATAGGCATCTGCACAGCAGTCAGTATATTCTCAGTGGAAGCAAAACGCATTTCTGCTCTGAAATATAAATGTGATTTATATGCTGTAAGCACTGTTTCACCTTCGTTAAAGGTGACATAAGTAAATCAAATTGCACCTGATAAAATACGTATGACCAGGTCCGTGGTATTGACACATATATGCAAGTGATGTGTTTCAAGCAAGTTAGATTGTAATGATCTGAGTGTATCGGTGTGTACTTATATCCAATATGTAGTGGTAAAGTCAGGGTTTATCAATTCATATAGTGGTTTAATGCATTGTGCATAGTCAAGAATGTAAGTCCTGAAAAAATTCAGAGATCCCAATAGGGACAGCCATTTTTTCAATGTGTTTGGAGGTTGCAATTGTGAACATCTCTCCAAAAAATGAGGGGAAGGGCTCTTTTCCTCATGTGTAAGTTCATAACCTAAGAAAAGGACACTCAAAAAAGCTATGTTAGATTTTTTGAAGTTGAACTTGTAGCCAAGCTCAGTAAATCCCAGTATAATGCGATCTACTCTTGCTAGGTGGGGATTCAATTAATCGTCCGTCAAGTAGATATCATCTACGTAGAACAGTGCTTCATGGTCAATATCATGGAGAATTGACACAATATGTGTCGTGAAAACACCTGGGCTATTCTTATAGCCCAAAGGAATTCACACATATCGCATTTGAAATTCAAGTGCACTAAAAGTAGTTCAATCTCAGCTTTCTGGAGTAAATTGTAACTGAAAAACTATTTGAAATATCCAATGTGGTTTTGTGTTTTTTACGGACAACATTGTTAATGAGTGCCATACTCTGGGTATTTTGCACCGCAAACGTGCGTGTATGACTATTTCAATGTCTATAGTCTAAGATAATGCGATAAGAATGATCGGGTTTTAAAACAGTAAAAAGAGGATTATTTATCTGCGAGAGACATGGTTCAATTACTCCCTGGTATTCGAATTGTGAGTCATTTCTTTAACGGAGGCTTTTGCATCCCGTTTAATGGGATATTGTGGCTGCACCTGCGGGCTGGATCTTACAGGTATGATATGATAAGGAGAATCCTTATCCCAGTCAGCATGATTGAGGTAAGGTGCAGGGTCTAATGCAAGTGCCCATTTGGCTGCATAAGCTTGTTTGACTTCATCAGAAACAAGGGCAGAAAAGGAAGGAAGAATCACATCCTCTCCTTGGGGGGATGCGACTACAAATGGTGGGGACCAATTGACCTTCACCAACATGATGTCATAGGACAAAGTCACATTTTCCAAGAAAATTGCTTTAATTGGTGTGTCTAACGTCACCTTCAATTGAATATCTAAATCATATAATTTGTCTGGAGGTGCAACTTGTGTATCCGCGGTTTCAACCGCAACAAAAGTATCAGTTGCTTTCGATACCAGAAACGTCTGGAGATTCTGGAGTAGTATGGTGACTTCTGTCACGCTGTCGAGGAGAGTCACCACCCAGCTCCTGTTCAGAAGGAGGGTTATCAATGTCTGTGGCATATTTAGCAGTGAAAGCAGCAAACTTTCTTTTTCTGAAATGGGGCTCTATATTGAGGAGTCTTGTCCTTCCTCTTTATCTCCACGTCAAACCAGCGTTGTGGCTCCTTTTTTGGTTTCACATACTCTTCTTGTCTTCGCTCAGATCGTTATCCTCTGTCATACCCCTGATCAGATGATTCCTGAAAGGAATGAGGAGAACGTGTATCAGGAACCTGATATCTGTCTGGAGTTTTGATCTTAGTGCGCACGAAAATCGTACCGTCTCTCAGAGGACTCCAGCGGTGGAGAACCTCTGCGAGATTTACCTTTTTGCTGTTGTTTAGATTTATCCCCTGGTTTTTTAACAAACTCACGGGCTGGTCTGGCATCCTTGTCAGAGCTAGGCTTGCCAAGTGGCGGTACTGAAGGTCTGGTTCCCAAATTATTGCGTCCCAAAGATGTGTATACATTAGCAATAATTAGAGGAAACTCACATTCACGGTTGGCTATCGCAACCGCAGTAATTCGCTGGTGTATAGCCAGAGATGCTGCAACACCTTTAATATTAGAAAGAATAATTTTGGAGACTACAGGAAAATTACCCATTAGTTTCATCACCAAATCTAGGGCAGGACCTGCCCCACATTCATTCTGTAGCTGTTTAAGAATATTTGGTAAAACAGACATCGAGGGAGTGCCCTGACAGATAATCTAGACTGTGGCAAAGATTGTCCCCCAGGTGTTACAGTCTCCAAGAGTGGGAACCATCCCAGTGGATAAGCACGTAGTCAAAATTTTGTGCTTGTCTTGTCGTTCCATAAGGATAAACACAGCTTCAAGTTGATAGATTTTTTACGCAATCTAAAATGGAAATTCCCCAGTATTAATGGATCTTTTACCCATAACTAAATGAACAATTACAGGAGTGATAACAGGCGCTGCAGGCAACTGGGCTTGTGCTTGCAGGCCAATTCTAGCTTAACTGACGAACATTGTGAGTGAAATAAATTGAGTTAGGCGCCTGTATATGAAGCAGAGAACATTGCACAAAGCTCATGTTCGCACAAGATTTAAATTGCCCAAACCAGGGTATGGTGTATATCCAACTAAAGCTGGCCAAGTAGCCCCCTCATTACTGAGGTGGCCCATTCGAACTGGCCCAGGCACATGGGGAAGGGAGCCATTAAACCAAGTCTGGTGCTCTCCGACAGAAAGAGGAATTTCAACAAGTGCATACGGTCTGTATGCAGCAAGTGCCTGTGGGACAGTGTATTCATGACATGTGTTAGTGTTATCATCCACAACTGAGAATGTGACCCAAGAATAAAACATTTCAAAGTGGGATGCAGTGTCCGCTTCTACTACAAAGATTACAGGAGCTCCCGCATTAGGGACTTTATGCTGTGCTAAATGTGCATAGACTGCCGGTCAGCAGTTGGCCGCAATATTTACAAGTTGTGCCATGATAAGACAGAGAAGGATTCAAAGTGTAACAAAAACTGGGTTACACCTTTTAATATTCAAGCTTGAAAAACTAACAGAACTAGGTGTTCCCTAAACACTGTGGAGGATAATTCCCCAACACCTCCGATATCTCCAGTAAAGGTGCAAGGGTATTGTGGACAAGCACAAGCAGTATTCAGGGCTCCCGCATATAAGTACCTGACCAAACGTTGGCGGCGTTGCAGGGATTCTGCTCAGTAACAGAACTAATGCTTGGGACCACAGACCATCAGTATGTAGGGGGCTGAGTTACCATACTACCTCAGTATCTATGAGCCTGAGTCCGATTAGCTATAGTGCCTCACTTGCCCTCCTAACCTTTCCAGAGAGACAAGTGATTTGGCACCCCAGAACACAAAACCCCCAACCCTCTCAAGGAACATGATAATAGGACACACCCTTTCGTTCTTTCACTTGTACTTGTCCACAATAAGATAAAACACGAGACACAAAGGAAATTTATAATGTTTATTTAAACTATGGTGCTCTAAGATGCAATAATTTCACCATAATTATTAAACAGATACAGTCCAATAATGTAATAAACATGGTTAGTAAACCATATACAAGAAAGAGCCCTGTCATGTTATCTGACAGATCTGCTTAAATCGTACTCCACTAATAAAGCTAAGGAGTTATAGATTATAGATCTCTGGGTTCGGTGGAGGACCCCGTACCTTAGCATACATAGGTGGATGTTCTACATCTTGGCTGATGCAGCGCTCTTGTCTCAGGACCGTCGCTCAGTGAGTCTGTGTTTTTCCAGAACCCCTGTCCCTAGTTATATGACAAGATATGTGTATTCAAAACAGCAGCTGCATTCTCCTATTATGTCTAGGTGTCTGACCAGAGAAAATAACAAGAGGCAATGTTGATTGACCTTGTTAAGGCTTTTCAGACTAAAATCCCAGTAAAAGAATAAAATGTGAAAACCTGTGCTGGTTCTGTGTGAAAATACAACTTGGCACAAGGCAAGGGTAATATTTAGTAATGTGTGCAAAACAAAAGTGGCCTACAATGTGCATAATTAGGCTAACATAGGGAAAACGACAAGGGGCCATACAAGACACACAGGACAGAAGCGCTGCTGGTATTCTTTGCAATTCCCTTAAAAGTCAGATATCCACTGCAAGCAAGATATTTTCATGCTTCCTGAGTTAACATTTGAAAGAATTGCCATAAGGAGTTTGACTGGAAGTATTTGAGGTCGCTGTTATGTAAATCAGTCTATTTCCATCCTGCTTTGTTGGTAGACTCCATGCAGTGACAGCCTTTGGCCTAATGCCCAATTCAGCCACAAGACACTATTTAATATTCCTCTTGCAAATCTGCAACTGTTTTTGAGTGGAAAAAACATTCAAAATTAAAACATGTTTGTTGTTAGTGTTGCAGTGTTTTGCTTTTTCACTGGTTTTTATTGCTTTTGTTTTGACTCAATTCCGTAGGCACATTTTCTTCCATGCTATGTTTATTGGTGTGTTTTAGAAATGAATGTCCAAGAACGTCTCTCTGTCAAACACAAGCAAAAAAATATTCCATATTATGATTGATTGAATCACGTTTTAATTTAAGTTACTGAAAGGCCACCACAGTCCTCGGATTTCTGATGCATATGGATATTTGGATTGCTGCCAGCTATTGCAAAAGTGTTCCTCCAATCTAAATTTTTTTTTCTATTTGTTTGCTTATGTATTTCTTTTGAAATGGAGAGAACTGATTGTGACCCCTCTCTGTGTGTCAGTTTCATATCTTTGAAAAGTGAAACTGATGTCCCTCCACAAGACACCATCAACCATGGACAAAAAAGAAGCTGGCCTCATCGTAATTTTTAAATTACTATAAGGCCAGTGAGCGGAACACTCAAAGTCCTCACACCACAAAGTAATTTTTATCAACAATCAATTGGCCCTCCACATAAATATATTATTCATGAGGTAGGAATCGGATTGTGACCCCTTGCGAAAACTAGCCTACACAGATGAGACACAGCCTTTTGCTAGGATAGAGGTGTGCAAGGGATACCAGGCTTCCATGCCAAAATATGCTTTCTCAATGTGCATGTATTCTGACCCCTGTCCAATAAGGAGACAGGAGCCACAATGCCACAAACAGTCGCACTTTCTGAATGTGACATCAGTGAGAGCATGCATGGCCCATGGGACCACTAGTTGCATCTCCCAATGTCTGCCACCTGGACAAGCACAATTTAAACTGTCACATTTTGACAGGTTACTCTTTGCAAATAGTTTTACCTGCCCTCAGTAAATGCTAATCATTCTGGGCCATATTTATGAAAGGGTTGCATCACTTTTGCACCACGCAACGGGGTGCATGCACAAGGAACCGCCTAAATGTGATTTATCAAGCCATGCAAGTCCACCTTGCGTAGCCCTGAGTGGTTTGATTAATCCAGAGTAACGCAATACAGCGCAAATCGCTGTGTTGCGTTACTCTGCCCCAGAGAGGCATTCCATGGTTGGTGCATGGGTGTTCCCATGCAAAACTCATGGATTTTGATGCATTCTCCGATTTACCATAGGTGGTAGACCTGGGAATGTGCCAAAACTGCTAAGCCTCCCCAGGTGAGGCATAACGAGGAGAAATATGTTTATTTCTCTAGTTTCTTCCTCTTTCTATGTGTGTTGCATTCTGCAGCACACAGAAAAAGAAGGAAATGTCTCAGGGGATTTTTTTTGTGCAGGAAGGTGCCCCTTCCAGCACCAAAACAATACTACTTACAATGCAGGCACCCTTGCATCATAGTGAAAGAGTGCCTGCTAGACATCACATTGTGCGCAAGGGCTGGGAAAACGCAGGTCTGCACCAGATTATGTTAAATACAGCAGATTCCTGCCGTTTCCCTGTCACGAAACTCAGCAAGGGGACTTGTTGTGATGCGTGACATTGGTAAATATGCCCCTCTATGCTTAACAGAACAAGTACAGTTGCATTGAATTGGAGAATCCCATTGTTAATCACAGGCAAGGAGGAGCTTCTTTTGGCCGCCCACTTTCTCTTGTGACTCACATGGATTCGCGATGTTTGCATTGTGGATTCCAAAATATTCATTACAGATAGCAATGCACTTTTGGTTCATTGCAAAATTTGTCTTTACATTTACAAAGTCAGTTGCACTGGCTTTGCATATTTAAATTCCGATGTGCATCAGGCTCGGTGTCTTTGTTGTTAAAATTAATAATGAACGAAGTCACATCATGTAGTTAGATGCTTTTTAGCACAGTGTGTCAAGGTTTTTTGAATTACAAAGAGAATAAAAAAATAGCCAATTCGGGGCACCTGCAACAAAGCATTGATAAAATCCAATAGTTTTGGCTTTTGAATAGCCTAATTCTTATGGTGTTCAGCTAGTTGTGTGTTAGTTTGCCACCTATACACCTTACCACTTTTGGGGGCATTATCTCTCAACCTGTCCAAGTTGTTAGCGAGCCTTGGTGAAGAAATTTACAACACGAAGTTTGTGTAAAATAGATTTGTCTTTTTTATGAAAATATTTGTAAGAAGTAGGATGTTTTAATGTAAAATATGTACATGATGAGATTGAACGCTACTTTCATCCACCCAAGCATGAACTAGATGTGCTGCTGGCTCTGTCAGGTGGGCGTAATACTCTCAAATGTTATTCCTAAACATTGCCTTGCAATCACAGCGAAATGGTGGCAAGGCGACCCCTAAGATTGGTGGGTATCAGGAGCCGAAGAGAGGGGCATTCAGTATGGGAAACCGTGACCAGAAGACGAGGACAGCTTGACGAACTAAGAAGAATAAAAAACAGGACAGATTTAGAAAGAAGAAAAGTAAGGACTAAAACCAGAGGGAGCGAGTGAGCGAGACAGGTGGAGAAAACGAGTAAGGAACGAGGGGAAAATAGAGATGTGGAAATTAAATGTTAGACGTTCAAAGATTAGAAGTAAAAGAAGTACTGAAGATGAGGAAAGAGGTGAAGAAATGAAGACAAAAGGTGCGTAGAGAGGGGGGAGGATGAGAATAATTAAGTTGAAGAAAACGTGAAAGCATGACAGATATCAGGAACATGGTGCACTTTAAGGATAGAGGGGGAAAGGGTGGGACAGGAAGGAATAGCAAAATAACTGGTATAATAAAGGTAGAGAGATAAGGGGAGGATGGTGAGACAGAAATAAGACATATAACTAGAGAGTAGAAGATAAGAAACCGGGAAACAGAGACGGCGAAGAAACAGGCAGAACGAAAGGAGGGAAGGGAGAGAAAGTTAGTTATTGAGAGACAGAAAGAGAGTTGCAAAACGGTGTTCAGAGACAGGGAAATAAGCATGTACAAGAAAATTGCATATAGGTTCCCTGAGAGAGAAGGATGGAGGCAGACCAAAAGGCCCGATAAATGTGAAATAAATACATCATTGGATGATTTAATTTAAATTCATTATCACCACTCGATGGGGTGGGGAGAGCTTACCTCACCAAGGCCCATTTCCCCATCACTCATCTGTTAGCATTAGCTTAACATGATATTGCCCACTGGTGTGCACATTGCTGATTAAAGTGGATGAGTTCTGTAAGTATGAAAAAGGCTCCTCTCTTTAGGACAGCAGACCACTATCACTGTCAAATACTGATTTGTGCGTTGTGATGCTTAGCTCTCTGAGCCTCTACTTGGAGTAAAGTAACCCATCAAAACATTCCCATTCACTTTTATTTCAAATATTTTTAGTGAAATATACTTAAGATCTATTTTCTTTTTGAAGAAAGAATGTATGCGTAAGAGCTCTTAATGGTCACAGCTTACTCTTTTTTTGCCTAGTCTATGATTACACAAAGACTGTCCTGTAGAACTTCATTAATTTTGCACTCCTAGTATATCCATGGAAATATCATTTATTAATTGTATTGTGTGCCTGTTACTTGTACAGAGTTCATACTGTTAGCAATAACCACTTCAAAGCACTCAGGGAGACAGATGGGGAGGAAGAAAAGAGCAATCATGCAAATCGCACACGCAACATGCAAGAGCGAGGAGATAAGTTCAGTTGCAGATGGAGAGAGATAAACATAAGGACCTTCAGCTTCTGCCTGAACCTTGGCTCATCTTGAAGGCATGGTGGTAGTGAGTTCCATAATGCACAGGTCATTGTCAAGAAGCTCTCAGTTTCAAGGTCGGTCATGTCCTAGATGACTTAAAGCAGTGAGTGTTTTGTGATCCTTGGGTGGAGAGCTGAAGACCTTTGCGACAGACAACTCTGCATATGATGTAGAATTCTTTGAATGTTATGCAGTGGTCGAGTGGAAGCTGGTGTAGTTCTTTCACAGCTTTACTTATGGGCGTAAGTGTTTTTTGATTGAAGTTGAGCTTCGACCTGTGATTTGCATACTTTGTCATTTGTTGGTGTAAGAGCTAGGAAGGCCTTGGGAATGAGAGTTAGCATAGACTTTGTTTGTGAGAATTATAGCTCTTAACAAGGAGAGTTTAATGTGGAATGGCAGGGTCTATATTCTAAGCAGGGGTTGGTAAAAGTTGGATTAATTGATGCATTTATTGACTTGATTTTTGCAAAAACATGATTTCTAAATTTTGGATAGTTGTCAACTGTAGAGGAGAAAGAGTTACGGAATTAGGCCATTTAATAGACGGACTTGGGTAGTCAAAATAGTACGTTTTCGTATTTAGCCATTGAAGGTAAGTTTGATTTGGGCCATCCAGACATGAATAGCTTTGAGACAATCAATGACAGGCAATATTGATGTACTTGATGTATCGCGCCTCCTACTCGATAGGCTGTGTCTCATCTGTGTAGATTCCAGGTCATAGATTTTAACGGTTTCATCCATTGTCTTCAAGTGGATATTGAATAGAGCTCTAGGGAGTTTGGGTCCCTGTGGAATTCTAAGTTTTAGGAGTCAGGTTTGAGGGGAGATTACCCCATTTTATGTCGCAATGAGTGGCTGGTTTGCAAGTATTCCAACTATGCTAGATCTTTATCTGAAGTATCAAACCAAATCCTTTGACACTTGAGCAGTAGGTGCTAGTCAACTCTTTTAAAGGCCAAAAATATCTTTCTGGATAGCTGCATGGTGCTGGAGTAAAGTTGTTCATTAGCAAATCTATAGGCATCAAGCACAGAAGATTCCTAGTTATATCCTGGTCTGAAGCTTGATTGACCATTATCCGATATCTGATTATACTTGATCGAAAACTGTGGCTCCTTGCAGGCTAAGTGCTCAATGACGTAGCTAACTTGGTGTTAGGATAGGACCATATGTGTTAATAAGACATTATTCAGGCATGTCAAGCGCTCAACATCCGGGAATGAATATTGATTGAGTGGTCAGATTAAACTTTGTTCATCAGGCATGTAGTTATTGATGGCAGAAAGTTCACGGAATGCCAAGAGTGCCTTGCACTTGGGTCTTGGAGATGGTGCCTTTAATATCATCAAATGTATATTTGTTGAAATTTTGTAGACTATTATAGAAATAAAGTCTAGCTTAGAATTGTAGCAAGGCGCAGCTAGGTTTAGCAGGGTTTTTGTGGATCCTGAAGAGTATTTCAGGACTGTTCTCTTCATTCTTCAGCATCACTGTTATAGCTCCAATAACTGGACATATACATTTTCAGATTTCAGTCAACGTGGTGCACACATTTCAGTCCCGGCTGGCATGGCTCACGGGTGGAGGGGCGGGCGCGGGGTGGGGGGGACGGGCGAGTGGTTAAATAATAAAAATATATATATGTAAAACTAAACTTTCACGAATCCCGCGTCTTCACAGCTTGGTCTGCTCCTGCTTTCCTGCTTCCGCAGGAACAGGAAGCAGGCAACCTCCCTCCACTCCCCTAAGCCAATCACAATGCTGCAATGGCAGCGTTGTGATTGGTTGGGATGCTGACCACACAGGCGTCTATGGGGAGGTCATTTTCTCCATGTAGGCTGCATGCAGCCTACATGGAGAAAAGGGAGAATGCGCATAACTTGTTTGATCGGCCCGAGAGGGCCGACCAAACAGTTAGGGTCCACAACATTGGGCAAGCCACTCCTCCCCTGCCCTCAAGCAGAACCACCCACCCATCCGCCCCCAACCAAACCCTTCTGCTTTCTCGCAGTGTGAGAAGCAGAAACATAAAATGGTATTTATAATACCATTTTATGTTTCTGCTTCTCGCACTGCGAGAAAGCAGTCGGGGGACGCTCCTCCGCCCACATGGAGGAGCCGCCCCTGACACTTTTTTGTATGTTATCAAAAAGGTTATTTTTGTACCATTTGTTGTGTAAGTGGTTGTTAGGTTTATATTTATTCTTGATTGACCAGCCTGTTTTTTCTAAGATTTTTGTGGCTGTATTGGGTATTTAATTCAGAAAATGGTCTCCTGTGGCCTCCATGGCAAGTAAACTTTGTCAATGGCTTCAGTTGAAGCCTTATGGCAAAGTGTACAAATGACAGGATGGAGGAGTATAGGCATTCTAGAAAACTGGTTGAAAGGAATGATGAAGTTGAGTAGATGGTGGTTGGTCAATGAGAATGGGGAAGTTTTGAGATTACTAATTTTGAGAATTAAGGTTATGGGGATTTTACATGAATAGATTCTAGTTTGAGCATTGTCAATTTGATAGAAAAAGATCATCTAACTTGCAAAGACTTTAATGGCCATAAAGGAGAATGGATTTTGAAGGCTATCTGCTCAAGTTTTCGCATCTACCATTACAAGAATATTTTTGCCAAATTATCAAGCTTCATTTATGTGAGTGAAGATGCTTCACACATGGATCATCTGTATAGCAGCAAAAATACATTCTTAAAAATGCAAAAAAAAGAAGGCTTTAGAAGATCAAAGCACATCAAATGAATCATGCTATACCAATGAGTTCCTCTCCTTGTGACAAGGCACCAACATACTCAAAGTAAAATCGCAAAACCAGAAGCTAAGACATTTTGCGTGGAAATTGAAATAGGTTTAGTTATTATGCTTTCTACCCTTAGCCCCACAAATCCAGTTTGCTTGAGCATTTTCATATACATGGAAATACCTATTGGCATATGCTGTCAATCCTTTCTTCAAAGATTGTGTGAGCCATTAGAATACTGTGAGAAAGTACAATATTTGCGTAGTCCCCCTCATCTTTTGTGGACTAATACTGCAGTTTTTTTAAATTCTTCACACTCGAGCACTGCTGTCTAGGCCACAGTGTATGTACACTGAATCTCAAAACATTACAGTAATGGGTAACTCCTAATTGGCATATTTAACTTTCTAGTACAGCCATAGTATATGGCGTATAAAAATGTAACAATGGCATAGAAAGTTAAATTTCACCTTTGAACTGCAGCAATTATGTTGTGCCATCCAGTAGGCTGACAGAAAATGTTGTCTTTTCAATTTACCGGTGTAGATTGACTTCTGCAGGTTTTACACCTGCAGGCGGACATGTCAACATAGCCTTTTTTGACAGTAATTAACCCTACTTAGAAATATTAATTAAGCCACTCCTAAATAGGCACTGTAGCCCACAAGGTAGTGTGCCTAATATTTAATAGTGGTATATAGAAAACCTTTGTTTTGACATGTTCTTATACTGACTAGCCCACAAAAGCTGTTTTTACTTTATAGACCTGTAACTGTTCCTATGGGTATAAACATAAGGTTCAGATAAAGTACTATTTCCACTAACTCCGCTTTTGGCATAAGCTACACAAATTAGTCACTGACTGTTTTAATATTTATTAAAAAAATCTTATTCGGGGGGCGTGGCTTGGCGCCAGCGAAGATGGCCGCCTAACAGGGGAGCTCCGTCGGAGCAAAGCCCTTATTCCCCCAAAATCCGTCGGAAATCCTGCAGGCACCACGTCGGAGGGGCGGAAATGCCCTCCAGAACATAAGCGGCACCAGGTCCCGAAATCCGGAGGTTCGGGGACGCCGCGGAGACCGCGACATAGCAGGTGCGTGAGGCAGCGGCCGAGGGAGCCTGGAGGACGGGTGGCGGGCGCGCCTGTTGGCCGCCTACGCAACACCCCGGCGTTTGGGCCGGCGGTGGCGCCTGGCATCGGAGGTGCGGCCGGGCCCGGACGGCCCCACTGACTGCACTCACAACAGCAAAAGGGGGTCGTGAAGCGAACAGCGGCCCCTGGGAGACACTCTTGTTGGACGGCACCCGAGGTGCAGGCTCGGAGGCTCTGGACGCTTCCGGGACCGCGAAAATGCGGCGGCGGCCTTGAAGGCCCTATGAGACAGCGGGGGACGCTTATCTCCTCCGCCTAAGAAATCAGCCCGACGGCGAACCTGGGTGGGGACCCTACGCTCCGGGGGGCGCCCTCATCAACCCTGATATAGGACCGAAGGAGGGAGAAATAGCCGGACTGCGGCGGGGCCCGGCGAGGCCTGAGGAGTATCGCTGATCGACGCGGCGCGGGCGACTGCGGGTGAGATCCGCTGAATTGCGCCGACGAACCAACTGGTCTGTGAGGGACCCTGCCGGCGTGGTGGCTTTCTTGGAACCCGACGACCGGCTGCCGATCGAACCGCCCGGAGCCCCCGAGGGACCGGGGCGGTGTGAGAGAGGAATCGGAGGTGGTCCCCAGGTGACGGATATGTTGGAGAGCCCAGGTGCGGAGGCGGGTCGTGCGAGGTGGCCTATGAAGCGGTGAGAGAGCCCGGCCCTGCCCCGAGGCCAATACTGGCGGCCGCATAGAGATCTGGACATATAGCCCTAGCGGCGGACGGGGGCCAAGGGAGACCAAGGGAGACCTCGTCCATTGGGCCCACCTGGCAGGCCGGAGTGGGACTGGAGGCCAGCGGCGGGACAAAGAGACCTGGCTGGAGCGGAGCGCGCGCTAGTGACTGGGGAGTACAGGCCCGTGAGCGCGCCAAGTAAAACGGACACGGACCCGGCTGGGCGGCAGTGGGGATCGCAATAGCGCGGCGCAGTCCTATCTGGGACGGCCGGAAGACTCCTATCTGTATCAACCTACTGAGCGACCACGGGAAGAAATCACAAGATCACGGGGGTGCTCAGCTGGAAACAGCCTGGACAAAGGAGACAGCAAAATGAGGCCTAAGGGTGCGGCGGTCACCCAGACAAACAAGCTCGACAAATACGCAGTCCCGATGTCAGTCCCTCAGACCGAGGGAGCGGCCGGGGGCCAACCGATGCAGGCGGAGCCCTCCCTGGCTTCCATCATGGCGGCCATTCAAACACTGGGGACCACTCTCGAGACGAAAATCGACAAGATGTCCATTGAGATGAACCTTATACGCACCGATCTCAACAAGACGTCGGAAAAAACCAGGACCAACGAGACAGATATCCGAGAGCTCCAGGCATCCTCCAAGCAGCTCGAACAGAGGGTCAATGACCTGGTACACCAACACCGCCAGGTCGCCTTGAAGCTCGAAGACCAGGAAGGGAGGGCCCGACGGAACAACATTCGCGTGGTGGGCGTTCCAGAGGGTTCAGAAGGGCCTAGCATGGACCTCTTCCTTGAAGATTTGATCCTCAACTGTCTGAAACCGAAACGGCTCTCAACTATGTTCTCCATCGAGAGGGCGCACCGTGCGCCGATCCCCAGGCCCAAACCGGGAGCTCCGCCGAGAACAATCATTGCAAAAATACTCAACTATAGGGACCGAGACGCCATCTTGCAGGCAGCCAGACAGATGGGAGACCTCCAATATGAGAATGCAACGGTAAGGTTCTTCCCTGACTTTACGCTTAAAGTGCAGCGGGACCGGCGCTCGTTTGATGGGGTGAAAGCGGCGCTTCGGAGCAAAGGCATTCAATACATGATGTTCTTCCCAGCAAAGCTCAAAATCATTGCTGGCGGCAAGTCCCTTTTCTTCACTACGCCCTCGGAGGTGCAGGACTGGTTGGACAGAGGCGCAACACAGACGTCGGCAACAGCGACAGGTGACAAGTGGAGAGACGCCCGGGCCGTGTCATCGGGCTCACTGGATGGACGACCGGAGACCGACAGAACGAGTCAGCGCTCATGGCGATCGAGGTCTCGCAGCCCCGACATGAACGGCACTCAGGGACACTAGTGGACTCACATTGACTGGAGAGACTACATTCTCGGACCTTGGCACGCAGTATTGTAAAGTATAAGCCTTTCATATGTCATAGGGGGCGTAAGATTTCAGAGGTTGTGCTAGCCGGGGAGGGGCGATGTGCTCTTCATGCCCGGCATGGGTTGATCCGGACGATGGGGCTGGAGATACCTCCTGACTTTTATATTCTGCACTCCCCGGGCAGTATCCAAGGCCGGTTACGGGACATTGATAGATGCATATGGTAGGGAGCGAGATGGGATTGACGGTGCCATTTGTAAGATGTGTGCATTTGCCTGCTGAGATATTATATGCATGGGGATAGGCGTTTAGCGGCCGGAGCTGGTGCCAGCGCATTTCCCCGCTCAATAGTTCTTTGGGGGAGGGGGGATTCTCTCTCTCTTACCCCCTTTTTGGGGGCGAAAGGCACTCTGCTAGTTGGGGATGTGGGTAGTTATTAACCTACGTGGCAGGGTAGCAGGGTGGGGGGTAGGCGGGGGGACAGCAGTTGCATTGTTATGTCCTACTGTTTAGTAAGGTTTGGGGGGGGGAGGGCTTGAGTTGGTCTGGTTGGGAATGTATTGATGGGCCGGTGCGATGTTGCAGGAGCTACAGAGTGCGTACGTGGATAACTTCCAGCGATGGCTACAAGGTGGGATAAAAGTCTTAAAATCCTTAGTTGGAATGTCAATGGGTTGGGGGACAAGCTCAAGAGGAGTATAGTCCTACAATTTGTTAAACGCCATCTCCCAGATGTTGTCCTCTTGCAAGAAACGCATCTTCTCGGTAACACATGCCACGCACTCAACAGATGGGGCTACACACTGGCGGCGCATGCCGGCTTCACTTCAGGGTCCCGCGGGGTGGGCATACTGTTGCGCCGTAACTTTCCATTTGTCATTGAACACTCGGAGACTGACCCGCTGGGGCGCTATGCGATGCTCTCGGGGAGGTGGGAGGGACGCACTCTCAACTTGGTCACGGTTTATATCCCACCGGGTCTTCAAACCCAGTCGTATCAGGATTTGGGTAGACTTCTCCTTTCCCTTCCAGAGGGGCAACTTCTACTTGGGGGAGACTTCAATGCAGTGGTGTCGGGGGGATGGATAGGCACCCACCCAGAGATATCGCGACTGGACATATGTGGCTTTCCAATCTCCTGGAGGCATTCGGATTAGTTGACCTCTGGCGTATGCGCCACCCAAGCCTACAACAGTACACATTCTTCTCGGGACCACACCACACGTTTTCTAGAATTGATTACATCCTCGCACCTCTGCAAAATGACACTGCCATTCGAGAGATCAGACATCTGGCACGGGGTATATCTGACCACTCCCTATATGGGCACACCTTACTATCGGGGAACAGAGGGTAGGCTGTGTAGCGCCCATCAACCCCTGGTTCCTACATAATCCGGAGACCAAGACGAAGATCACCCGAGCGATAGACCAATACTTCCAAGACAATGCTGGTACGGTGGACTCCCCGACTGTCCTCTGGGAGGCATTTAAAACCGTGCTGCGGGGTGAGGCCCTTTCTATGATCACCGGACAGCGCAAAGAAAAGGAGACGCAAATGCTTACCATTGAGAGCGATCTTCTCGTGTTAGAGGGGGAAGCAAAAGTTAACGGGAATCTGGGGGCTCTACACCAGATGCAGCTTAAAGCGGCTGAATATAAAGAGCTAGCTACAGACGCTGCAAAACACCTGGCGAGAGCCAGGGACGGCCGATTGTATGACCAAGGGGACAAAGCGGGCAAATTATTAGCCTGGTTGGACAACAAGCAGAGAGCGCAGAGGGTGGTGACCGAGCTTCGGACTGAACTGGGCGTCATCCTCACTGAGCCCCAGGAGATAATAAACGAGTTTGCAGCGCATTTCAAAAGAGTATACCGCAGGGGGTCGGAGAGGCCGGAGGAGGACTCCTCCGCGCTCTTGGCCGACATTGCGATGCCCACCCTTTCTGAGGATGACCGAGGAGTTTTGGAGGGGTACTCACTGTAGAAGAACTGGCCAAGGCAATTAAGGAACTCCAGCCAGGGAAAGCCCTAGGACCAAATGGTCTCCCTATTGAGCTGTACAAGCTAAAACCTGACTGTCTGGGTCACCACCTTAAAAACATGTTCGAGGATAGTATAGTCCGGGCAAACTGCCGAAAGACCAGCGCATCGCCACACTGGTGGCCATCCCTAAAGAAGGGAAACCCAGAGAACTATGCGCCTCCTACAGGCCGATATCATTGCTAAATGCTGAACCCAAAATCCTCGCGAAGCTGCTCGCAAACAGGATCAAGCCAATAATCACCAAACTGGTCCACCCAGACCAATCCGGCTTCATGCCGAACCGCAACACTGCGCTCAACTTGCGACGACTCCACGGAGTATTGGGACGCTGTCACACGATCCAGGAAGACGCGGTAGTGGTCTCGTTGGATGCCGCTATGGCATTCGACACGCTTGAATGGACTTATATGATGGCGGTCCTTAAAAGTTGGGCTTCGGCCCTAATTTCATTGGGTGGGTGCGTCTCCTCTACACCGAACCACTAGCCCAGGTGGTGGTAAATAATAAGATCTCAGAGGTTTTCACACTGGAGCGCGGGACGCGCCAGGGCTGTCCCTCTCGCCCCTGCTTTTCGCCCTCTCCCTGGAGCCTCTGGCGGCCTGGATACGGCAAAACCTCTCGCTACGGGGGCTCCGATGGGCAGATGGATGGGAGGACCGGATTTCGCTTTATGCGGACGACATCCTTTTGTATCTGGCCTCCCCTCAAAGTCCCTCAGAGTGGCACTCGATATTTTCACAAATTTTGGGAGAAACTCAGGCTACAGTATTAACTGGGGAAATCAGTGCTTTACGTCCTGCATGGAGCCCCTCCGTCAATTCCGCGTGACTGCCCGATCAGGGTGACCACAGAGGGTTCAAATACCTTGGCATCTTTATCTCCACGGACGTGACGACACGATACGAGCGGAATCTCTTACCACCCCTGCAAAGATTTAAAAGGGATACTGCCATCTGGAAGACGCTCCCGCTGTCCCTCCTGGGTCGGGCAGCTCTTTTTAAAATGATGGCGCTCCCGCGCTTTTTATATGCCCTCCAAAACTATCCAGATTTAGTCCCACAAAAGTACTTTATAGATATTGAAGCCACTCAGAGGGACCTGTTGTGGGCTGGAACGCCGCGCATATCGCTCCAGAAGCTGACACTGGGGTGGTACGATGGGGGTATAGCACTCCCAGACATTCGGAAATACTACTGGGCGGCACACCTTTCAGCCATAAACCAGGGCACATATAGCGGAGGGGACGATCCCGGATACGGGATGGACAGATGGCTCCTCCCGGGGGGGAATTTTGAGGCTGCGCTCTACTCTAGACCTAACAAATATCCACTCACGGGACCTACAAGACATTCGGTCCAACTCTGGCATATGGTGAGTCGCAAGCTAGGATGGGCCGATAAGCTCACTTTGGCAACCCCGCTTTGGGTCTCCGAACGGTTGGGTACACTGGGCCGCACAAAGGGTTTCGCAACTGGGACCTGATAGGGATCTCCCAGATAAAAGATTTATGGGGGCCCGATGGAATGGTGACATTTGCCTCCCTACAGCGAAAGTACGACTTAGCGCAAACGGAATACTTCCGGTACATACAGATCAGACACTCACTCCAGTCTAACATTCCACCCGGCACGATGCTCCCGGAATCCTCCCCCTGGAGGACAGACTGCTGGACGGCCATCTATCGGAGAAGGCTATCTCCCTCACATATAAAAAACTTATACATCACACCCCTGATCCCTTGCTTGCCCTGAGGAGAAAGTGGGAGACTGATGGTCTTGAGATCGATGACGAAGAATGGAGGGAAGCGCTTTCCTCCCCACGGGAGGTAGCGATTTCGGCAAAACTGAGACTGATACAACTCAAAATACTACACCGCGTATACATCTCGGGTACACGACTGATATTGATGGGTAGGAGTGCGGACGGGCTTTGTAGGAGACAGTGTGGGGAGGTGGGGACATTCCTCCACATAATTTGGGAGTGCCCTCTAATACAAACCTACTGGAAACGAGTGCACAGCTGTATGCGAACTGTCTGGGGGGCAGGATTACGACCCGAAATAAAAAGGTGCATTTTAAACATCTGGGAGCCCACAGACATGTCCGAAAAAGGCAAAATATGGGCGACACTGGGACAGATGATTGCAAAACGAAATATAGCACGCCAATGGGTAGCGGACGCACCCCCAACGCTAAGTGTCTGGAAAAAAGACATGGATTGGTGCATGTTGCGAGAGAAGACAGTCTATGTGGCTCGGGGATGTCCCCGGAAGTGGGTAGCAATTTGGACAAAATGGAACGAATACCGAGGACATCTGTGTGAACCCCCCCTTATCCCCTCCCTTGAAGAAGCATTAACGTTGTAAAGAATTGTATATTGTGGCCACCTTGTTTGCTGTAACATCAAAGGAAATATACTGAAATGTAAATATGTAAATGCAACACCGTACTTAACAAACATCCATGTGTGTAAATGACCAACAAGTTTATTTTTGTAAATAAAAAGAGTTATTAAAAAAAAAAAAAAAAAAATCTTATTCAATAGTGAAGTCAGATTTTTTATATGTTTTTAGGAAAAGTAAGTTTTGTAAAGTTAGACACCAGCCACTCCAAAGGCAGAAGGATGCTGCCATATTAGAGTTTACTCATAATAGTGCACTATAGGTTAGCTTCCAGTGAGACAAATAGGATGATCTGCAAAACTGCGCAGCGTTGCCCTGAGAATATTGTTGAATTGATAAGTGAGTTTCCCCACTAGCTAGTGAATCAGACAAAATCGGCATCTCAGCCACAACTCATTTTAATACATCTGGACCTAAAGAACAACACAGTAGGTCTAGACCTGCCGCTTGTGACCAGTGTGGAGATCTAAGCGGCTGGACCTGCTTCCACTTGTACACAGGATTTAGAAGTATACTATAAGGTTCAGTGGGTGACCTCTTGTGTGGCAATAGGGACAAAACAAGCTGCAAGAGGCCTTTTTCCTGGAGTGCCAGTGTAGGAAGGTAGGATCTTTGTGCATGTGTACCCCCACTTTTTGCCTCGTGCGAAGCTGGTTTTCAACTAGTCTGACTGGGATCCTGCTAATCAGGACCCCAGTCTATCTGCTTTCTCCCTAAACTGTTATGCTATGTACTTTGGTACACTCCATATTGGATACTGGGGTACCTTTGTCAGTCCCTAGTATATGGTACCCATGTACCCAGGGCATAGGAAGCCCAGAGGCCTCCAATGGGCTAAAGCATGTATTATGCCACTCATGAGAGGCCATGAAAAATTGAACCTACATGCCTGCCATTGCAGCCTGTGTAAGTTGGTGCATGCACCACTTACTTAAGATAAAGGTTTACTATATCTAATTGTCACTGCACTTAAAACCTATAAGTCACCCCTCTACTAGGCCTTTACAATCCTGAGGGCAGGGTGCTTGGTTCTAAGTGAGAGTTTGGCACTACACGAGCAGGACACCCCTGCAGCCTACGGAGTCCATTCTCCCGGGTTGTCAGTGAGGCAGCCATTTACGACATATAGAGTGGCATTATGCGACCGCATAATGACCAACTCTAAAATGGCTGAAACTAACCCTATTGTGTTTGGTATCAAACATGTTGGAATCATCCCCCACACCGGCAACCGGTGTGGGAGGAATGATTCCACCCCTCAGAAGCGAGCATTGTGGGGTCCCTAGTGTTACCGGTACCAGCCTTCTGGTCCCGGAGAACACAAAATGGCTGCTGCCGACCAGAGACACATTTCTGGCCTCCTGCTGCTGAGCCAAGCTCGAGCAGGGGAAGGCAGAACAATAGGCATCCTGTCACAGGGAGGTGTGACCACCTCCCAGACAGGATTTAGTGTATTAGGGCCGGGTGGGTGCGCTTGCCAGCGACCAAAAGTCTGCATGAGGGACACATTTGGTGTCCCTGTGCATAGTCCAGTTCAAACCAGTCCTGGGAGCCTTTGGCTCCCACTCTGGTGCTAAACTGGACAAAGGACATGGGAGTAAACTCCCCACTGTCCAGACCCTCCCCTGGGAGGGTCCCCTGAATCTTGCCAACCCTGTTCCGTGGGTACATAAGGGCTTACCTGGCTGTAGGACCCTAGATTCGACGTGGACAAGATTCTGAACCAGAAACCACTGAACATTGACCTCTGGACACTCTGGACTTTGCTAGAATTCGTTTGGGCCCGACTTCATCTCCCTCTCAGTCTGAAGCATCGTCTGTGCCCGTGCACCATACAGGATCCATGCAGGACCTGTGGAGCATCAAGGACACCTGAAGATATCTCCCTTGGAGTGAAGGAGTCACTCCCCTGCATTCGCAGGCACCGCAACAGTGCTGTCCAGTCTGATGACCCTGAGTCCTTACGGACTCTGAAGGCATCAGCAACACAGGAGGTGGGTTTCTAAATCCCTAGAGGCCTGAGCTGCTCTCTCACCAAGTTTGAGGTCAGAATCCCTCGTGGGGGCTGCAAAACCCGAACCCCTGTGCACTGCATACATTTGCAAGTGCATATGCTTGTTGGCATTTTCCGAACAAGTGCATTGGGATCCGAGAAGCCCCAACCTGTAGCACCATTTCCTACCAAGAACTCCGGCCTCCTTGCTCCGAGTGCTCCGTGGGCTGTTGTTTGGTGAAATTGCTTGAGGTCCTCTCGCGACTCCTGTGCCTCTGGCCTGTGAGTCCACTTGAGGGTCATCTTTGGTTTTCTTAGGCTCCCCTGGTTGCTCCAGGCAAGCCCTGACTCCCCTTACTGTGGTGAGTCTCCTGAACTTTGCTGGTCCGAACCATACATCTTCTGCATGGGTTGACATTGCCAAGGCTTGTTGGTGCTCCCGCCAGACACTGACCCCTCAGCACTCGAAATCCTATGTGAGACAGCTCGTATCTGACTCCTGGTCATCCTCAACATCTCCTGGTCCCCGTGGTTGCAGAGTCAAGAGCTCTATCAACGCACCTGACGCACCCGACATCGGTGAGCATTCGTCTACCGAGCCCCTGGTCACTCCTAAGTGACCCAGACTCTGTCCCCTCAGCTTTCAGGTACTCTTTAACAAGAATCCACCTTTGGATTCCAACGGACACTTTTCTTCCTTCCAGCAGTGGCTCTTCTTCGAAGTCCTCCATTGGGTTCGACGGCGGTTTCCGACGCCACTTCAGACCTATGCACCTGTCTTCCATGGGCTAGGTAACTTGGATACCTCAGTATCCACGGGTGGGGTGGCTCTCCAACCTTCTGTCTTCCACGGGGTTTCTTCGAAGTCCACTGGGAAGGGTCCTTAAACTCTAAAACTTCAACCGCGACTTTCCGATAGAATTGTACGGAGCATGCGGTTGTGTTCCCACACTGCACCCTTCCTCCGTGGGGTCCCTATCTACTCACCTTGGGTGGTTCATTGGGGTCCCAGCGATTCTACGTCCTCTTGACACTGTCTTGACTCGAGTCGTGGTTCTTATACCACTTATTTAGTATATGGTTTGGTCCCCCCTGGGGCCCACTGTGTATTAGTGCTATTTACTGTCATTTCTGTGCTTAAGTATTGTGTGCTTTGTGATTATCTCTGTGTAGGAGATACTGTGTCATACTAGAGAGTGTTATATTAATAAATACATATTTTTATAACTACTGTGTGGTTCTCCTTTCATTTAACCAATACTATAAGGTTGCATTCTGGTCAAACAAACTGCTTAACATTCCTTCAAGATTAAGCCTGAAGGCTGCTCTCCACAGCTACCACTTAGATAGCTTTCTAAGGATATCTTTGACCTCTTAAATCACCATAAGGGTTTTTGGACTGGTGTAAGGTGCCCACTTTAATTAGTGGACAGCATATACCAGGCCATCTTCTCACATTGGTGCGAAGCTGTTGGGATTCAAGCCTGCATTGTTTACCAGATACATCTTTGAATTGATTAACTGAACACTAGTTCTAGGTACATATAATACTAGCTTAGAATAAGTAAGTTCTACTGAACTTAGGGTTTGGTAAGTCAAGGGTCTAGCACACCCTTTCTCCAACCTAAGAGAGTTTAGTTCCCAGTAGGTTAGGTAGGTGCAACACCACACCACACTTATCATGTCTACTAAAGGAGATGCCAGTGGCTCTCTGCCTTCTAGATTGGGTGAGCTTTCGTTCCAGGAACTGAAAGCCCTGTGTGCCTCTAGAAAGTTGAAGACAGGGAGAAGGGCCAACACCCAACGCCTGGTAGAGGTGTTACTTCTAGATGACCTGAGGAAAACCCCTGGGTCAGATGAACAGGAGAAAGTGGGTGGGCCAGGGCATGAGGATAGGTCAGGAGGTGATACCTTTTATGACCTAGACTCTAACCCTGACCAGGGGGATCCTGAAGGTTCCCACCTAGATAACTCAGATATTCAAGAGGAGAATGGAGGAGGCCATGAGGCACCCATCTTTACTCCTCCTGGAAGAGTGCAGAGTTTACCAAGGAGATCTAGATCTCCCTCTGCAGAGTCTAATCACTCAGGACAGTCTGTGGGGACCTCTGTATTTAGCAGGAGGGACCACTCTTATGAGAAGGAGTACCAACTTCTTAGGCTTGAGAAAGCTAGGCTTAGGCTCAGGCAAGAGCAGTTGGCCCTTGATAAAGAGTTCCTAGAAGTCCAGAGAGCTAGAATAAAGTTGGGGCTAGAGTCCCATGGTGGCAGCAACAGTATCCCTAGAGTTAAGGAACATTCCTTTGATAATAGGAACCTGAGCAAGAATGTCCCTCCCTACCGTGTTGGGGATGACATCCACAAATGGATAACTGCTTTAGAGAGGGCCTGTCAAGTTCAGAGGGTCCCTCAAGAGCAGTGGGCAGCTATCTTGGGGCTTTCCTTTGTTGACAAAGGTAGAGATAAGCTCCTCACTGTTAGAGAAGAGGATGCTGGCAACTACTCAGTCTTGAAGAGTGCTCTCATTGATGGGTTTGGCTTAACAACTGAACAGTATAGGATTAAGTTCAGAGACACCCAGAAGACATAGACACAGGATTGGGTAAACTTTGTAGATAGTTCTACAAAGGCTCTGGAAGGTTGGTTGCTTGGCAGCAAAGTGCATGACTACTTAGGATTGTACAATTTGATTATAAGGGAGCAGATCCTTAATAATTGTCAAAAACAACTTTTGCACCAGTACCTGGTGGACTCAGATATGATTTTTCCCCAAGAATTGGGAAAGAAGGCAGATAAATGGGTCAGAACCAGAATCAAGCAGAAAAATCAGGGTGGTGGTGACCAGAAGAAAGATACTTTCAAAACCCAGGAGAAAGGGGGGATAAGTCTAAAGAGAGGTCATCTGAAGGTCCCCAAAAGTCCTCCTCTGGGGGTGGTTCCCAAAATCCTTCTTCCCCTGATAAGAAACCTTATTGCTTTGTTTGTAAAAAGCCAGGCCACAGGAAGAATGATTCTGACTGTCCTAAGGCCAACAATAAGGAAACTATGCCTCCTACTACTACAGCACCCCCCAGTGCTCCATGTAGCAGTTCCGCAAGTAGTAGCAACCCTCCAAAAAGTTTAGTTGGGTTCTCTTGGGGTGCTGAGGTGGAAACTGGTTTAGCCAGATCCCCACATAGGCCTCCTTAGTCTGTGATGGTGGCATGGGGTTTGCAAATTTACTGAAAGTCCCAATACTTTGGGAAAGTACAGACAGGAGCCTCTCATTAATGGTCAGAAAGCTGTGGCCTATAGGGACACAGGGGCTAGTGTTACCATGGTGACAGGGAACCTGGCTCCCCCTTCAGCTTTTACCTAAGTACCAGTACCAGGTGACCAACACTGATGGTGTTAAGACAGATCATCCCATGGCCATAGTCAATCTCAGCTGGGGAGAGGTCACTGGTCCCAAAAGAGTTGCAGTGTCCCCAAAATTACCTGTAGATTGCCTCTTGGGTAATGATTTGGAAACTTCAGCCTGGGCTGAAGTAGAACTGAAGGTCCATCTAGAGATGTTAGGCTTCCCTGATAATTTGGTGTGACCCTTAGGGCCCCAGTCCAACCCCAGGGCAATTCTGGAGCAGTGGAGCCTGAAAGAATGGCCCACTCTGCTCCCCCAGAGAGCACAGGGGATGAAGAAAAGTCTTCTTCCCCCCAGACTATAGGTAAGGGTCATCTTCCCCAGGGAACTGATCATACCCCTTGTGAAGGAACTGCCCCAGAGGTGGTCAGGCCAGGCCTGGCAGAGCCACTGAAGACAGGGGAACCTTCCAAGGAAGTAACCAGTCTGGAGAAGGTATCCTGCCCCTCTCTACCCAGCCTCAGTCAGCCTAGGGCTGCAGAGGTCAGGGATGTCAGTGGGCTATAGGGCCCACTGCCAGGAGGAATCCCCTCATCCAGAGATTGGGGAACCCCAGCCTAGTAGTACTAGATAGGTGGATAATCCTCAGCAATCTGAGGGTTCCCTCTTACCCTTAGGTAATGACATCCCCCAGATGGACTTTGTTGGGCAAGGGAAAACCTGGGACCAAGCTGTCCCAAACCTTCACTGGCCCCCCCATTGTTCCAGCCAGAAGGGATCAACCACAAGCTGTAGGCAGCCAGAGGTTGACCCCTACGGATAGATATAAGTCAGCTATGGAAAGAAAGGCCTCCATGGTGGCCAGTGCCCTGAGGAAGCTGAGACCAACCCTGTTAGGGCCTCACTTCCCATCTCAGACACCCCATCAGCCTCTTTCCTGGCTCAAACAGCTTACATGTAGTCACCCCAAAATTTTGAGAGGATCCAAGACCCTACAGGGGAGGAACTTCTCAGTGGACCATAGGATAGGGGGTATCCATGCAACTGCAGGACCTTCCTTATATGGCCACTTAGGAAATACATTCTCAACTGGACAAGGTTAGCCTTATCTCCTTTCGTTTGGGGGGTTATGTAGGAAGGTAGGATCTTTGTGCATGTGTACCCCCACTTTTTGCCTGGTGCTAAGCTGGTTTTCGACTAGTCTGACTGGGATCCTGCTAATCAGGACCCCAGTCTATCTGCTTTCTCACTGTTATGCTATGTACTTTGGTACACTCCAGATTGGATACTGGGGTACCCTTGTCAGTCCCTAGTATAGGCACCCCAGAGGTCTCCCATGGGCTGAAGCATGTATTATGCCACCCATGAGAGGCCATGCAAAATGGAACCTACAGGCCTGCCATTGCAGCCTGTGTAAGATGGTGAATGCACCACTTACTTAAGATATAGGTTTACTATATCTAAGGGTCACTGAACTTAAAACCTATAAGTCACACCTCTAGCAGGCCTTTACAATCCTGAGGGCAGGGTGCTTGGTTCTAAGTGAGAGGGTGCCACTGCATGAGCAGTAAACCCCTGCAGCCTACGGAGTCCATTCTCCCGGGTTGTCAGTGAGGCAGCCATTTACGACATATAGAGTGGCATTATGCGACCGCGAAATGACCAACTCTAAAACGGCTGAAACTAACCCTATCGTGTTTGGTATCAAACATGTTGGAATCATACCCCCACACCGGTAACCGGTGTGGGAGGTATGATTCCACCCCTCAGAAGCAAGCTTCGTGGGGTCCCTGGTGTTCCCGGCACCAGCCTTCTAGTCCCGGACAGCACAAAATGGTTGCTGCCGACAAGAGACACATTTCTGCCCTCCTGCTGCTGAGCCAAGCTTGAGCAGGGGAAGGCAGAACAATAGGCATCCTGTCACAGGGAGGTGTGACCACCTCCCAGACAGGATTTTGTGTATTAGGGCTGGGTGGGTACGCTTGCCATCAACCAAAAGTCTGCATGAGGGGAACATTTGGTGTCCCTGTGCATAGTCCAGTTCAAACCAGTCCTGGGAGCCATTGGCTACTGCTCTGGCATGAAACTGGACAAAGGACATGGGAATAACCTCCCCACTATCCAGACCCTCCCCTGAGAGGGTCCCCTGAATCTTGCCAACCCTGTTCTGTGGGTACATAAGGGCTTACCTGGCTGTAGGACCCTAGATGCGACGTGGACAAGATTCTGAACCAGAAACCACTGAACTTCGACCGTCTGGACACTCTGGACTTTGCTGGACTTCGTTTAGGCCCGACTTCGTCTCCCTCTTAGTCTGAAGCATTGTCTGTGCCCCTGCACCATACAGGATCTGTGCAGTACCTGTGGAGCATCAAGGACAACTGAAGCTATCTCCCTTGGAGTGAAGGAGTCACTCCCCTGCATTCGCAGGCACCTCAACACTGCTGTCCGGTCTGCTGACCCTGAGCTCCTACAGAGTCCAAAGGTGTCAGCAACACAGGAGGTGGGTTTCTACAGCCCTTGAGACCCAAGCTGCGCTCTCACCAAGTTTGAGGTCAGAATACCTCGTGGGAGCTGCAATACCCAAACCCCTGTGCACTGCGTACCTTTGCAAGTGCATATGCTTGTTAGCGTTTCCCGAACAACTGCATTGGGCTCCGAGTAGCCCCACCCTCTGGTACCATTTCATGCCAAGAACTTCGGCCTCCTTGCACGAGTGCTCCGTGGGCTGTTGTTTGGTGAAATCGCTCAAGGTCCTCTCGCCACTCCTGTGCCTCCGGCCTGTGAGTCCACTTGAGGGTCATATTTGCTTTTCTTGTGCTCCCCTGGTTGCTCCAGGCCTGCCCTGACTCCCCTTGCTGTGGTGAGTCTCCTGGACCTTGCTGGTCCAAACCGTACAACTTCTTGACCTTCTGCATGGGTTGCCATTGCCAGGGCTTGTTGGTGCTCCCGCCAGACACCAACCCCTCAGCACTCGACATCCTATGTGGGACAGCTCGTATCCAGCTCCTGGTTGTCCTCGACGTCACCCGGTCCCCGTGGCTGCAGAGTCAAGAACTCCATCAACGCACCTGAAGCACCCAACATCAGTGGGCATTGATCTACCAAGCCTCTGGCCACTCCTAAGTGACCCAGACTCTGTCCCCTCTGCTCTCAGGTACTCTTCAACAAGAATCCCCCTTTGGATTCCAAAGGACACTTTTCTTCCTTCCAGCAGCGGCTCTTCTTCGAAGTCCTCCATTGGGTTCGACGGCGGTTTCTGATGCCACTTCAGACCTATGCACCCGGCTTCCCTGGGCTAGGTAACTTGGGTACCTCGGTATCCATGGGTGGGGTGGCTCTCCAACCTTCTGTCTTCCACGGGGTTTCTTTGAAGTCCACTGGGAAGGGTCCTTAAACTCTAAAACTTCAACCGCGACTTTCCCATTGAATTGTACGGAGCACGCGGTCGTGTTCCCACACTGCACCCCTCCTCCGTGGGGTCCCTATCTACTCACCTTGGGTGGTTCCTTGGGGTCCCAGCGATTCTACGTACTCTCGACACTGTCTTGACTTGAGTCGTGTTTCTTATACCACTTATTTAGTATATGGTTTGGCCCCCCCCTGGGGCCCACTGTGTATTAGTGCTATTTACTGTCATTTCTGTGCTTAAGTATTGTGTGCTTTGTGATTATCTCTGTGTAGGAGATACTGTGTCGTACTAGAGAGTGGTATATTAATAAATACATATTTTTATAACTACTGTGTGGTTCTCCTTTCATTTAACCAATACTATAAGGTTGCATTCTTGTAAAACAAGCTGCTTAACATTCCTTCAAGACTAAGCCTGAAGGCTGCTCTCCACAGCTTTCACTTGGATAGCTTTCTAAGGTTATCTTTGACCTCTTAAATCACCATAAGGGTTGTTTGGACTGGTGCAAGGTGCCCACTTTAATTAGTGGACAGCATATACCAGGCCAACTTCTCACAGCCAGTCTGACCAGTAGCAACTACACCTGAACTGGAACATGCTGGTGGCTTCTGATGGAGTGAGACCTGGCCCTTTGGTGCTGTCCCTGAGTTCCTAATAGCCTTAGCAGAGATCAAGGACCAGGTGTAACTGCTCCTGAAAGTCAGAATTGTCGGGACTTAGAAAATGTTTGGACTTCCAAGGTCTCCAGAAAACCAGCTGGACCATGCAGCGAAGGTGTCTAACTTTGAGAGGACATAATCAGATACGGCTTCCATGCTTGCCCCGCTGCAAGATTTTGAGCTCCAGAAAAAGATACTAAGGGCTTGATTTAAATCTTGATGGAGGGGAATACTCCATCACAATTGTGACATATATCCCGTCCCCCATATTACAATCCCCTTATATCCTATGGAGATCGTAATATGGCGGATGGGATATCAGTTACTTTTGTGGTGGAGTATTCCAACTAGAAAGCCTAACTGGCTGCCAGCAGCATGGAGCGGGAACGCCTAGGTCCACCGGAGTGGTGAACCTTTTGATGTAAGTTTGACTATAAAGGACATCGCCCCCTCCTTGACCGATTTAGTGGTATCCCCTAAAGTTTAGGTTCTTCCACGTGAACATTTTGAAAGGTTACCAGGTAGGATGGTGTGCGATAATATTCCCCTATTAGCATATATATTTGTATAAGCCCAGTGGCTAAGCAAAGATAGGGGTCCTGCAGCCCTGACAAATGCCCCAGACCAGTTAGGCTTTCTAGTGGGCAGAAACATATTGGCGATTAGCAGACGGGTCTGAAGCATTGTGCTCAATATACCCGCCGAGCGATCTGTTTTTAATTATACCCAAAGTACTCACGAATAAAGGTGACAACCCACGAACTTTGAGTTATTTTTAGAGTATCTGGATCCCGTTTCTATCCAGGAAGTTTTATGTAAGAACTCCCTCCTTCCACCGAGTCTTCGTGGAGGTTTGAGTCCCTCATGGTAGTACCATCTTACCAGGGTGGGGAGAGGATGTCTATGATGAAGCATGACACTAATATGTGTGTGAGACATCTTCTTCCATTAAGGATGGCTTCCCTCATATGACATTCAACCCTTTTCCAATTTAATATCAACGTATAAGACCCCCTCTAGAAACTTAGGATGGAGTCTTTTTTGTGTATCCGCGATACAGGCACCCTGCTTTTTGTGTTAGCCGATTTTGACAGTTACCTGGCCACCAGAGTGTTTTAGAGCAAGTTTCAAACTCTACAGCACGACCGCCATAGAAGTCAATCAAGTGGTGCTGATCCTGTGGGATGCAGGCCAAGATGCTCAAAAGGACGCTCCGGTTGTGGTGCAGTCAACAGGGGTGTCTCAGTGGTGATTCCTCAGATGACAGGTGTCGTGGGGTGACTTTGACCACAGAAATTGGGATCCCTCGAAGCCCTCTACACTGTAGTAGTCAGTCAGACATGCACTACTGGTCCCGTAGCACCGCGGTTGGATGCAGACTCTTTGGTGGAGGCTGGTGTCCCCTAGGTGCATTAAATCTGGACTCCGATTGCACTCCCGGGTCTAGCAGACTCGGGAGCAAGATTTGGCTATCTCGGATTGTCTCTTTATCATGCCAGGCGACTGGTAATGGCAAAACATCTGCGGTGGCTACCAAGTTATCAGTTGGGATTCTTTCAGCTCTTGATGCCCTGTAGCTGGTTCCCGGAGATCAGCAGACTGATCCTCGGAGTTACTGTTGACTATTTCCCTTGTCAGGAGCCACAGGCAAAGTCTTGCTAGTCCAAAAGTGCTGCAGGTTCAGTCTTCACGCCGGTGCCACCTCTCTTTGTGCAGGTAAAGGCAGCAGGGTAGTCCTTCCTCTGTCCTTTTCTCTCCTGCAGTGTGAACTAAGGGGCAGGGTGCCAGGGGTGCCCTACTTATCCCAGGAAAGTGCCCTGAGGGGACTACGCGGTCACTAGCCTATGGGCTACTGGGTCCCCTCCTCTCTAGTGGTGAATTTCCTGTGATGTGTGTCATCCAGCTATCCCAGAGTGTCCCATTCTTTCTCCCTTCAAGATGGCATGACCCTTCTTCTGTAATCTGGAGCAGGGTAGCCCACCCTAGAGGTGTGGCTACCAGTAGGCTACACACCCTTGGGAACACCGGCTTGGACACAGATTTCCCTTCCTTGACTGTGTTTCCTAATTGTCTGCAGGAACAGAAGGCATCCTGGTCAGGGATATTGTTAAAAGGGGCCCTGCAAAGGCGGCTTCAATTTCAAAGCCTGGCTTTTGGGCTAACACTCTGAGTGGCCATCCTGGGAGAGGAGGTAACATCTCGCTCTGCAGCAACTGCCTTTGTTCCCAAGCCTGGGAGTCATTCACACGTCTCCCGTCAAACCTGTCTATGTGTCACGGCCTTTGAGAGGCCACTGTACTAGCTGGAGTGCAGAGTGGCAACTTTCTAAAAGTTGCTTAACTTTAATGATGACTTTAAATCTGACCTAGGCATCAGGTCAGATTTCATTCCACAATTAATTTGATACCTTACTTGACCTTGTTAGCCAGTCCCATTTAGACGTTGGGCTGGGGTGCCAGCCGGTAACCCTGTGTTAGCCAATAGGGCTCCTAACCTTTCCGCAGCAAACCGACAATTTAGATGTGTTACTGCTAAGACATTTTGACCTCTGCTACCTTTCTGTCTCTTTCCAAATTCTATATTCCTCATTTTATTCCTTATGTGCATGCTGCCTTAAACCTGGGAGCTGGAGACGTAGGCTATGGCCGTTGATCTACAAATCTGGCCCCCAATGGCACCGACCCCCACAGAACCCTCTCCCCTCGGAGCAAGAAAATGCCCAATAGAATAAATAGACAATCAGGCCCAGCCCATGGGGCTGTTGCAAAGGTCCAGCGCTGAGGACAAAAACCTCAAAGGAAACTTAGGGCTTACACACCTGCAAGTGGGGGCAGTCAAGAGAACACAGCTTCTAAGGATGTGTTAAATGGTTTCTTTTTCACACATTTTAATGTTTTTGTTTAAGATCATTAGAATAAACATGCATCATTCAACTTAAACAGTTACACCAATTATTTTAGTGGCGTTTTTGGATTTTCTTTTAAGAGTTCCTCTTATATGACAATGCAGTTTCATTTGATTTTTGAAAAAATATTTTCTGAAAACGCTGTCTAGAATGAATTGTAGAATAGGACAATATCTATTAGACAAAAAAGTGGTTTACTTAATGACAAGTAAAGCAAACCCCAGACCTAAATTTTTTTTGCTTTCATTCACATGCCTCTTGTTCATCTTATTGCGCCATGCTCCCTTAAATTCACACCACTGCACCCTGGCCTTGCCCCTGCTTCATCTAATCTTCCTCCCCCCGGCCCTACAATGTTCTCTCCTCCATTTTCTCAACACTAGACAGGGGTATTCCTGCCCCTCAAATACCTCCTACATAAGTTGGGGGCAGGGCACTTTGAGGCAAAGAAGCGAAAAAGCAGTAGCACATCCATTCTCCTGTTTTCCCCGTTACCCAGTATGCCCCAGCCCCAACCCCATTTTTTAAATCACCTCTGCAGTGGGTGCCCATAGTCTCAAGCTCTCCCAGTGTCCTATAAACCAGCCTGTCCCTGGGATTAGTGTTTAATCCCCTGTAAACGCTGGTTTTACTGTCTACAGCTCCTGTGAGGTAGTGGTGGCAGGTATGGGAGAAGCCTATGGGTCCACCCTGAAGAACTCCGTATCCTCCCCTTGGATGGACGGGACTTCTACTACTCAAAACTCAACGATTGGGTGATCCTTGTCTAAGCACTGCCATAGGATGCTCAGCTGTTTCCACATGGTAACAGCTCCTCACTTCAACACAACTAGAGTAAACTCAGCTTGGTCCAGAGATTGACGGTCCCTCACATCAACACAAACTATAAATCTATCCCTAACCCGAAAACAGATCAACGGCGGACCATCAATACCGCACCTCACACCTGTTCCGTCGTAATGATGGGCCGTGCAAACATCCCCAAACGCCAGCCGTTGAGTGGCGCAATTGTGCTCCAGATCTAATTCTTACTATTTTTTCAAGATGGGGGGGATGCACAGCCAAATGAAGTCCAACTGACAGATCATGGGTTTATAAAAATTCTTTTATTTTAAATATAAGTGCCTTATCAAACACAAACTCCAGCCAACGCGTTTCATTCCCTTACTGGGAACTTCATCAGGGCTGAAAAAATTCAACAAAAAATACACAAATTACAAACATAAAAATTAATAACAAAATTCATGACAAAATTTAAGACAAAATTTAAAAAACAACCATGGCACAGAACTAAAACATTTTGGACACATAATACCATTTAACAAACACACAAAAAAAGAGAGAGGGGGAGGATATTAAATAACACAAATCTTCTCAGTGCCCTCCTATTATGTTGATACGACATAACAAACATAATTAAAATTCACGAAAGCATCACACACAAAACATAAAGAAATCATACGATATCTCAACCAACAGGGTTGATAAACAGTACATACACACTTTTTACCAAAGTCAGTAACTATCCTTTAAACAACCATAAATGGGTGGACCTGTTGTGGCCTCAGTAATATTCTTTAAGTTAAAAAGAGAGGCGGATGGGAAAAAGGAAAAGAAAGAGAGGGGGGGAAGAAAACAGAAGTAGAAAGGAGGAGGGGACAGACCAATGAGGAAAAACATATCAATCCGCATTTGCACTATTAAGTTACCTAGTTATCTCAAACCTAACACATTCGACATATATCCAATACATATGGTATTATCTTACCAAAAGAGTAGTAGTGAGCTCAGTGTACCCACATCACGTTTATAGACTCCTAAGAGATGCATCCACTGACACGTATCTCAAAGTCAGCTAAATGCTCCTGCAGGGGCACACAATAGTTGTACAAAAATATAACCATTAGTCTATATATATAATATCCCACTTAAAAGGAAAAAACAGGCAATAACCAATAATCAATATATAGAGAATATATTATCTCTGTAGAGTACAGACCTTCTACAGAATAACCTCTGATAGGGTATCGCAAAAACCATAACATGTGTCTAAAACAATTACTAGGGCATAAAATCACATACATAAAAAACATATGAGGGTACCGGAATAAGCATAAATTATATCTATACCACCGGTATCCCCCATGGCTCGAAAGCCAGACAGAATCCTAAAACACGAAACAAATAGACAAAACCATTAGAACATGGAACATTGCCCACAAATGGCCAGTAAATGGAAAAATACCTAGTCATATGTGACTTTGGAATGTAACAAGGAGTTCCTTATTTGATTGAAAACGTCAATTCCGAGTCAAATAGTACGGCAGTTATATCTGAAACAAATTTAAAAAACACAAATATTAACACCAAACAGCAGATCAATTTCCTTAGAAGCTGGTCCGCATTCCTATCCATGTCTCATAGGTATAGACCACCCCCATATAAATATAGAGAATAATCATACCTCTGAAGTCACTCGGTTCCCCTCAATGCCAATCACATTTCAAAAATCCAATATTGACAACGTTAAGTAATATCCAACCAAGACGTATGTACATGTCACAAGGAACTTGCTCAAGTGTATTGCATGTGACCCGAGTTACAACTTTATAAATGTACAACTATGCCGGTTTCAGGCTGGTAGTTTTAAGATTTGAATTTAGATACTGTTGCTAATGGACAACACATTAGTATGGGAGTTTTGGTTTATGAGCAGGGAAGGGGCATTCTGGGAACTGTAGTTCGTGATTGTTTGGAAATAGGTTTACTAACCTTCGACGCGTTCCGTTCACAGTGTAATATACTTGGTGACATGGCTACTTCTGGGACGCTTATATGTCGTGATGTGACATTTGAAGTACACCATTAACATCTATAGGTGTATGGGGATTGGTGGGTGAGAGTATCTAGTTATTCTAGAGGTATGAGTACTTCCCACATTTGTATATACATGTTTTTTAGATGTTTATAACCCCTTAATTACTTTTTTTCTTGGCACCTTACACAGGTTTTTTCTTCTTTGATACGTCGGGCTTACGGTGCAATACACCTTGTGAGCAAGTTCCTTGTGGCATGTACATACGTCTTGGTTGGATATTACTTAACGTTGTCAATATTGGATTTTGAAATGTGATTGGCATTGAGGGGAACCGAGTGACTTCAGAGGTATGATTATTCTCTATATTTATATGGGGGTGGTCTATACCTATGAGACATGGATAGGAATGCGGACCAGCTTCTAAGGAAATTGATCTGCTGTTTGGTGTTAATATTTGTGTTTTTTAAATTTGTTTCAGATATAACTGCCGTACTATTTGACTCGGAATTGACGTTTTCAATCAAATAAGGAACTCCTTGTTACATTCCAAAGTCACATATGACTAGGTATTTTTCCATTTACTGGCCATTTGTGGGCAATGTTCCATGTTCTAATGGTTTTGTCTATTTGTTTCGTGTTTTAGGATTCTGTCTGGCTTTCGAAGCCATGGGGATACCGGTGGTATAGATATAATTTATGCTTATTCCGGTACCCTCATATGTTTTTTATGTATGTGATTTTATGCCCTAGTAATTGTTTTAGACACATGTTATAGTTTTTGCGATACCCTATCAGAGGTTATTCTGTAGAAGGTCTGTACTCTACAGAGATAATATATTCTCTATATATTGATTATTGGTTATTGCCTGTTTTTTCCTTTTAAGTGGGATATTATATATATAGACTAATGGTTATATTTTTGTACAACTATTGTGTGCCCCTGCAGGAGCATTTAGCTGACTTTGAGATACGTGTCAGTGGATGCATCTCTTAGGAGTCTATAAACGTGATGTGGGTACACTGAGCTCACTACTACTCTTTTGGTAAGATAATACCATATGTATTGGATATATGTCGAATGTGTTAGGTTTGAGATAACTAGGTAACTTAATAGTGCAAATGCGGATTGATATGTTTTTCCTCATTGGTCTGTCCCCTCCTCCTTTCTACTTCTGTTTTCTTTCTCCCCCCCTCTCTTTCTTTTCCTTTTTCCCATCCGCCTCTCTTTTTAACTTAAAGAATATTACTGAGGCCACAACAGGTCCACCCATTTATGGTTGTTTAAAGGATAGTTACTGACTTTGGTAAAAAGTGTGTATGTACTGTTTATCAACCCTGTTGGTTGAGATATCGTATGATTTCTTTATGTTTTGTGTGTGATGCTTTCGTGAATTTTAATTATGTTTGTTATGTCGTATCAACATAATAGGAGGGCACTGAGAAGATTTGTGTTATTTAATATCCTCCCCCCTCTCTCTTTTTTTGTGTGTTTGTTAAATGGTATTATGTGTCCAAAATGTTTTAGTTCTGTGCCATGGTTGTTTTTTAAATTTTGTCTTAAATTTTGTCATGAATTTTGTTATTAATTTTTATGTTTGTAATTTGTGTATTTTTGTTGAATTTTTTCAGCCCTGATGAAGTTCCCAGTAAGGGAATGAAACGCGTTGGCTGGAGTTTGTGTTTGATAAGGCACTTATATTTAAAATAAAAGAATTTTTATAAACCCATGATCTGTCAGTTGGACTTCATTTGGCTGTGCATCCCCCCCATCTTGAAAATATAAATCTATCCCTGTTTAGTAACATACCTAATCTTTTCTCGCTATACCCCTTTCAAAATATGAGGGGGGCCTGACTCCAAAACAATTTTGCTGAGGTGGGCCCAGTGTAACAAAGTTTGAGACCATTGCCCTAAGGGCAGGGTGCTGTGTAAGCAGAAGGTAGGACATGTACTGATAGGTTTTACATGTCCAGGTAGTGACAAACAGCTAAATATGGTTTTCACTACTGTGAAGCCTACTACTTTCATAGGCTAGCATTGGGAATTCCTTAAGTCACTTTTAAGCTGTAATTCCTGGTTAGAAAAGAGTATCTAAAGCATGTTTCATATCTTTGGAATGGTAAAGATAAATCCTCTTTAGTGGTAAAGGTGGATTTAACATTACTATTTTAGGAATGGCACTTTTAAACAGTGGAGATTTCTTTGCTCTTAACTTAGCTCTGTGTGCCTGCAGCCTATCTCCAATACATATCTGGGGTGGCTGACAGCTACACTTTGTGCATTCCCTCTAGAATGCCACAAACACAGGAAGAGTGGGTGTGACAGATAACTCATCTGCATTCATCTACATTCTGATAGCTCTTCCTCGGCAGGAAGTGGAAGGGGTTGCTGACACTTTCACCTGAATAGGCAGTGTCCTGTGTCTAGTACAAAAGGGCTGATTACCCGCTGCACGCAGACAGGGCTGGATGAAAGGGGACCTGGGCAATTCAATAGCTTGCTTTGAAGCCACCCCCACTTCAAAGGCACATTTGGGTATAAGTACTGGGGTCCTGACCCTACCAAGACAGTACACTACAGGACCTGTGAAGACGTCTGCCAGGAGTAAAGATTGCTGTGATACAAGGATTGCCACTCTGCTTGATTGACTGTTGTGAAGGAACTGCTTCTCTGCTTTGCTGAACTGCCTTGCTGCCTGCTGATCTCTGCCCTGCTGAGGACAAGGACTGGCCCGATCTCACTTGAATCCAGAGTGACTCCAAGGACTTGCCCCCTTTTCCGAAGTCTCAGGGCCATCAAAGACTTCCTATAACTCTGCTGCTGCGCCGGACTCTGCCATCTGTGAGTCCTCCCATGCCTAAGGTGCTAATCCTGTCCTGGGCCTCAGAAATGGGTTGTGCATCTGTTTTTGCTTCAAAATCGATGCAGAGATAAATTTGCACCAATACTAACTGATGCATTGCCCTCTGATGCTAACACAGGAGGAGATTGACGACATTGCCTCAACAGTCTGTGCGGCTCGACGCTGATGGACAGAACAGCACGATATCGATGCAGCGCCTGCATCGTAAAGGGGTTCAGCACCGAAGCCTTCATTGACTGTGTGGATCGGTGCCGAAGCTTCACCTCCATCCACGGGATTGATGACGATGCAGTGCCCCCTCGACTCCTCGCATCAAATCTTCAATGTTGTAGCTTTTTCCATCCAAGGTACTTTGTCAGCAGGACCTGTCTGTGTCCTGTAACACGCCTGTCCTCAATCGCCGTCGGCCTGAACTTTGATTTTACCACAGTCTAGCGAGACTTCAAGTAGCCCCTTAGTGCTATTGAATTCTGAACACTATTTCCGGTTTATTCTATAAAAATTCATAACTCCCTTTCTACTTATTGGATTTTTGTCATTTTGGTCTTGACCTTCTCATAAATATATTTTCCATTTTTCTAAACCTGTGTGGAGTCTTTTTGTGGTGTTTTCATTGTGTTACTGTGTCTGTGTATATTTGTGTGTGTGTGTGTTGCACAAATACTTTACACATTGCCTCTTTAGATAAGCCTGACTGCTCTGCGCCAAGCTACTAGAGTGTGAGAACAGGTTATCTTTAAGTGTGTATCTAGCTTACCCTGACTATGATTTTGGTCCCTACTTGGACAGTGTGCATACCTCTGCCAACTAGATACCCAATTTCTAACATTGGTGATCAGCGGTGAGGATAGGACTTGTGTTTGTGCAATACCGTATAATAACTCATTGTTCACTACAACTCTATACTAATATTAATTCAAACCATTTTCAATTCTCCCTGATTGACATCTTTGATTTTTCCAAAAGTCTTTTTGCCACAAACTCATTTTTTCTGCAATGTCTGTGGCCATATCTGACAATACAGAATTCAAGCTGGCCAATCTGGAAATCTACAAAGTGGCCCAGCTCAGGGGGTTCAGCTCGGAGAGAAGGTTGTTCACAAAGGGAAGGGCCAAGAAGACAGATCTTCAGAAAGCCTTAAGATCATGGGCAGCAGCTCACCAGACCAACATAGAGGATGAGGAGGAGGGGTCAGATTCAGAGGAGGAGGAATTGGAGCAGGATCTGTCAGGAGGTCTTGTCATGCATCCTACTGATGTGAGGGATAACATACTCCCAGGACTGGAGGTCCGCAGCAGACCAGGCAGCAGTGTGTCTTCAAGGAACCTGTCCCCAGTGGAGCTGGAAGACAGAAGGAAGAAGAGAAAGCCGAAGCTAGAGCTTGCAAATTGAAATTGGAGAAGGAGCAGGTCCTTGCCAAGCTGGAGAAGGAGCAGGCCCTTGCTAAAATGGAGAGAAAGCAAGCTCTAGAGGAGAAAAAGCTGGCCATGGAGGGGAGAAACATGGCCCATGAACTCAGCACGAGAGAGCTGGACATCAGAGACCTGAGAGAGGGGTCCATCAACAGCAATGGTGGAAGCATACCTGCAGTGTCCACCGGTGAGTCCAGAGTCAGGATCCCAAAGGATTTGGTGCCCAGTTATGTGGTGAGATATGGTATTGACAAATGGTTTGCAGCCTATGAAGTGGATCTGAAAGTGTACAAGGTCCCAGAGGAGTTCTGGGGTGGGTAGTTTCTGAAGGTATAAGCTCATGGTGTGGAGGGACACACTCCTCACACTAGAGGCAGAAAACATGCTACACTGCTATGAAAACCATCCTAGTCAGTAAGTTTGGACTGACCCCTGAAACGTACAGGCTCAGATTCAGGGGCAGTCACAAGATCTCATCAAAAACATGGTTGGATTTCCTGAATTATGCCAGCAAAGCACTGAAGGGCTGGGTGAGGAGCAACAAGGTTGATGATTATTCAGGGCTGTGCAACTTAATTTTAGAGAGGTACATTCTTGATATTTGGTTTCCAAAGCTGAGTCAACACCTAGTTGATAGCAAGTTAGCTGACCCCAGGAAGCTTTCTGAGGAGGCAGACATCTGGGTCAGCACCAGTGTGTCCAATAAGGCATTTGGGGGGACTCTCAAAAGGGAGCTTATGGTACCCACCCGAAGAAGGAGGGAGTGATAAAAAGACAGAGTTCTCTAAAAGCCCTCAAAACAACTCACAGGTGAAAGGGTCTGGTTCTCATTCCCAATCTGGCCACCAGAAGAAAACCTACCCTCACAAAGGTCAGCAGCCCAAGATCACCAAGTGCTATGAGTGCTATGAATATGGACACTACAAGGAAATCCCAAGTACACAAAAAGAGTACCACCTCCCACTGGAGGGAAGAATCCAGGGGTGGCTAGTGTAGTGCTGGGGGAGGTGTTTGTCCAAGTTAATAGGGGGCAGTTTAGTGGGGTTACCCTAGTGTCCCTGGGTGACAGTGAGATGGTTCCTAAGATCCATGTGCCCTCAAATACTACGAAGTATAGGCAATGGGTCACCATCAATGGGCAAGGTGTTGAGGCTCTGGGGGATATAGGTGCCAGCATGACTGTGGTAAGGACTCAGCTGATTTACCCAGAGCAGGTAATTCCACATGCATTCCCCCCAAGCTGTGTTGGCTGACAATAGAGAGGGTCACTATCCAGTGGCCCTTGTTCCATTTGAGTGAGGGGGGCTTCAGGTCTTCTGAGCTTGCTGTGAGCCCTGCCATGCCTGTGGACTGTTTGTTCGGTAATGACCTTGAGCACACTCTCTGGAAGGAAGTGGAGCTCAAGGGTCATGTGGGATATTGGGGTTACCTGATTGGATTTGTGAAATGACACGGTCCATGGCTGCTGAGGTTGGGAGTCAAAAAGGGCTGGAGCCCGGAAGAATGGTCCAGCCAGCTGTTAAAAAGTGGAAAGGCAGAGGGCATAAAAAACCAGCCCTTGAGTTTCTCCCTCCTGAGGTGGATAAGGAACCTGTGGTGGATGCCCCAGAGCCCACTGAGGAGGTCACTGCTTACCTTGGAGACCTGCCTACACTTGCTGGATAGAATGTAGAAGGGGAAACCACCAGGGAGGAGTTCGGTAGGGCACAGAGGGAGTGTCCAACCCTTGAGGGCAATAGGAAACAGGTTGAAGTCCAAACAGCAGGTGATGTCTCTGCGAGTTATCACATTTACTGGGAGAACAACCTCCTGTGCAGTGAGCCTAAGGTTCCTGTGCATGGGATAACAAGGGCCCTGGTGGTCCTCAAATGCTACAGGGCCTTCCTACTGGAGCTGGCTCACAAGATTCCCCTGGCAGGACACCTGGGCCAAGACAAGACCTTTGCAAGGCTTGTCCCATATGTTTTGTGGCCCAGGATCAAGAATTCTTCATAATCATTCTGTGGGACTTGTGTAACTTTCCAGGCCAGTAGGAAGACAGGGCAGAGGTTGAAAACCCCCCTTAATCACTTGCATGTCGTTGGCACACCCTATGAGCATGTGGGCATTGAAATTGTTGGGCCTGTGAATCCCCAGACTATATCAGGCAACAGGTTTATCTTGGCTCTGGTGGATTATGCCCCTAGGTACCCAGACGCAATGCCCCTGAGGATCATGACTGCACCTGCAGTGGCAGTGGCCCTGATAGGGATTTTACCTTAGTGGGTTTCCCCAAGGAAGCTGAGTGTGACAGGGACACAAACTTCATGTCTGCATACATACAGTCAATGTGGAAGGAGTATGGGGTAACCTACAACTTCTCCACCCCTTACCACCCACAAACAAATGGGCTTGTTGAGAGATTCAGCAAGACCCTGGAAGGCATGATTAGAGGCCTAACTGAGGCCCTGAGGCATAAGTGGGACATCCTCATACCATGCATGTTGTTTGCCTACAGGGAGGTACCACAGAAGGAAGTGAGCTTCAGCCCCTTTGAGCTTCTGTAAGGGCACCCTATTAGGGATCCTCTGAGTTAAGGAGGGGTGGAAGTAAGCTTCCAGGAAGATTCCCAAGGATGTAGTTGGCTACATGCTGTCCTTCAGAAGCCAAATGGCTATGTTGTGGAAGCAAGCTTCTGACAACTGAGAAGCCAGTTAGGCTGTGATGAAAGAGTGGTATGACCAAACTTCTACCACTGTGGAGTTGCAGCCTAGGCAGAAAGTGTGGATTATGGAACCTGTGGAACCCAGGACCCTCCAAGACCACTGGACAGGGCCCTATGAGGTAATTCAGAAGAAAGGTAAGGCCACCTACCCGGTGGACCTTAAGACCACCTGGCAGCCCACAGGGGGCTTCATATACATCGCCTTAAACCCCATTTTGAGAGGTCTGAGATCACCATGCTGTTGGTGACAGATGGAGAAGAGGAAGCTCTCCCTGACCTCTTGGACTCCAAAGAGAAAGATGGGTCTGTGGAGGGAGTAATCCTTTCTCGAACTCTAAATCCTGAACAGCAGAGGGACTGTCACCAAGTGTTGGGACAGTACTCCTTTCTTTTCTCCCTTATTCCTGGGACTACCCACCTGGGTACCCGTGATGTGGACACAGGGGACAACCTCCCTGTTAAGAATAAATCTTGGGGGCGCCAGAGAGCCGGCGAACAAGATGGCCGCACTCCCGTGAGGCTCTGTTATCCCGGGAACATAATCTGCAAAATTCCTCCTTCCTAAAGTGGCGAAACCTGCCCAAAATCACGAGATGCCCAGCGCGACCTACTGAGGAGCTGATGGGATGAACGAGGACTCGATGACCACCCTTTAAGTGATCCCACGCTGCGCGTCCCTGATCTGCGGCCTCCGACTGTTCAAGATGGCGGCGAGGAGAGCGAGCTAGCCGGGCTTACATCACCTTGTTTTGCCGCCTGATGTTGCTGTGGGAAGATCCTTGCCGCCGCTACCAGGGGCCAGTAACAGCCCAGCGCAGAGCTGAATTGCGGAGAGAAGTCTGGGCACTGAGGCTGGTGATTGCCGAGCGAGATCGTGACCAACTGAGGTAGGCCTGCGCCGGCACTACGGCGGGGTCGGGCTGAGCCCATATTGCTTCCCCTGAGTGATCGCGGGGCCCATCTGAGGTGACGGACTTCTCCGGCATGGGGTGCAAGCCTGCTGGGGTGGCTGGCTCCCATATCCCCGCTTGCACACTCTCCTGGGGCCTGAAGAGGTAAAGAAGAAAACCCTGCAGGGACACGCCGTGGGACGGGCGCTGGGAGACCCGCGCCACCTGTGCGACATTGTGAAGCAGCATTGGAAGCTTAGAGGCCTTGATTCTGGGGCACAGAACGACCACGCCGGGGATCAAGTAGGTAATTTATCAAAAATTATTTTGTTCAAGTGATAGTTCTAGTGCTCACAAAGAATAGTGGAAGGTGCGTGATGTGACTAGTGAAGGTGACATTAAAAGTTACATCGCATTGACAACAATAGTAAAAACTCCATATATAATTTTAAACAGTGAAGGAGTTTTTTGTTGTGAAAGGATCGACGGCGTTTCGATCTCAACTGTTTGAGATCATCATCAGGACGAACATGTGAGCAAGAAGAATCTATGGATGAGGAAAAACAAAGTTTAAAGGGGTGTCCCTAGATATATAATTACATGTTGATCACATTAATCATGTCTACACACGCGGTATTAAGTGGAGGAGACAGTGGAATGCGAGTCAAATTCAAGGGGTAATTTGACTTGCATTCCACAGTGACACACCTGGTGCGAACCTTCTCAGACCACTCCCCCGTGCTCATGAGGTTATCCCCACCCGGCAATGAATCCCCATACTGTTCCTGGTGACTCCAGCCCACAACTTTGCTAGACAGAGCCTTCTGTGAAGAAATACGTCAGGAAATTCTTGACTTCTTCCCCTGCAACAAAGACAGTGTCTCAACACTTGCATGTGTATGGGAGAGCTTCAAAGTCACTATCCGGGGGCTACGTATAGCCAAAAGCGGAGGGATCCTAAGGTCCATCAGGGAAACCCCAACTAGACTAGAGAAAGACATAAAAAGAACAGAAAAGCTCCTGGCCTCCATCCCCGCCTCACAGCAGCGGGCCCAGCTTAAAGAACTACTAATCGAATATACAAATGTGGCGGATCGTGAGGTTAAATTCCGCTCTAAATATCATGTGGCCTGATCATATGGCGAAGGTGAGCGTCCCGGCAGGGCCCTGTCTGAGGCAACCAGACCTCCAAGATTTGCCAATCAGATTTTGGAAATAATAGATGAGGAAGGCACTAGGCATATCGAATCGCAGGAGGTCCTTAATATCTTCACCACCTATTATGCCAAACTCTATTGCACGCGTAAAAGAGTCCCTCCTGACATAGCGTCCTACTTAGAGGACAATGCCCTTGGGTGGATTGATGACTCACGTAGAGAGTTTCTGTCCGCCGACATCGAGGAGGATTAAATCCGGGCCGCAATAATGGGCCTGTTCTCCGGTAAGGCCCCGGGGCCCGATGGCCTACCGGTGGACTTTTATAAATGTTACATAGACGAACTAGCCCCCTTCCTCAAACAATTATTTAAAGAGGCCAGAGAGATGGGGACTCTACACATGACCATGCGGCAAGCCATGATCATATCCCTGCTCAAACCGGGTAAAGAGGCCATCAGCTGCGAGGCCTCCAGACCCCTGTCGCTAATCAACTGTCATACCAAGATCCTAGTCAAAGTTGTCACAAATAGGTTAACATTACTTATGGAGGGTCTGGTCCTCCCAAACCAGGCAGGTTTCATTCCCGACAGGGCCACCTCCCATAATTTGTGCACAACATTTGCGTAACTACACAACATTGACCCGGAGATTAGCGCAGCAGGTATCTTCTTGGATGCCACAAAAGCCTTTGATTCCCTGAATGGGACTACATGATCACAATACTGGGCAGAATGGGGCTTCCCCAGCCATTCCTGGCATGGATAAGGCTGCTTTATGCCCAGCCTGAGGCTATTATACAGATCAATGGCCTGTACTCCTCTCCGACCCCTATTATGCGAGGCACACGTCAGGGGTGCCCTTTGTCCCCATTGCTTTTTGCTCTCGCCATCAAACCCCTCGTGGCCAAAATATGGCAACATCATAGGGAATATGCCATACCATATCCCACACGTCAGATACTAATATCACTGTATGCTGATTGTGTCACTCTTTATTTACGTGAGCCACAGATTAGCCTCAACCCGATCCTATGAGAGTTCATCAGATTTGGATCCTTCTCCGGGATAGGGATCAACTGCAGCAAATCGCAGATTTTCTCGCTCACGCCCAACACTGTCCAATTTACCCCTAAATTCCCATTGAAATGGTGTGAAACGGAAATAGAATATCTAGGCGTGATAATAACCAGACGTAAAGAAAACGCTTCGCGCTAACTATGGCACTGCTGTCGAAACCATCACCAACTGGGTGTCTCGATGGATTGCGATGCCACTCCCCCTGGCTGGCAGAATGGCCCTGATGAAAATGGTCATATTACCTAAATTTTTATATTTATTCACTAATATACCCTATAACCCGGGGCGCCCCTTCTTCAACACCCTTCGATCACTACTCACCAGACTAGCATGGGGTGGGAAACAGCCCGAGTGTTGGCGTACCATGACACAACCTTTCTCCAACAGGGGCTTTGAGGCCCCAAATATGGAGATATATTTCCTGGCAGCTCAAGCCCATTATGCAATATACTGGCTTCACCCGCCATCCTTTATGCTACATCTAGCCATTGAGCAGGGATATATGACTCCTACACCCACGACCTCCTTTCCGGGAACGCGCATCCCTGGAGAGGGGGTAGCTTATCACACGGTAACCTGCACCAACCACGCATGGGGGCGCCTTGCCAGAATAGTGGGCAAACCGGTACTGTATTCCCCACTTGTGCTCCTCCCGTACCTCGCGTGGGCGCCAGTCACTCATGAGGCTGTGTGCCGCGAGATGCTCCGTAGGAGAAACCTAAACTGCAGGGGCAACCTCTACCTGGAAGGTGTATTCGGGGAGCGGCGGGAGCTACTGACCGGAGACAATGTCACTCCACTGGAGATATTTTTATACATAAGACTTAAACACGAACTCAGAGCCAATGTCCCAGGATTCCCTCAGGAACCTCCCACTCTAGAAACACTGCACACCCTATTTAAAATGGATGGACTGGCACACGCGTTGTCCAGCATATATCTATATTGGGCCGCGCTGCTCAAGAGGACGCGGCCGAAACACGGGGCTAGGGAGGCGTGGGATCTTGACCTGGAACTGCCTCTGATGGACGGGCAGTGGACATACTGCCGCACACAGACGGAAGCTATTACCGCGAGCAGTCGCTTACGAATCATACATTTTAAATACCTACACCGAACTTATTATACACCCACGCGGCTACACAAGTACAAATTAAGAAACGATGACCTATGTGAGAGATGCCGACAGGCGGGGCGGGTTTCTTACACCTTGCATGGCAATGTCACGAAGTTCATGGGTATTGGCGCGAGGTGATCGCTGCTCTATCCCAAATGATAGACACCCCTCTTCCTGTGTCCCCCCTGCTGGCGCTTGTAGGCTACATGGCTGAAATACAAGCACCACACAGAAAATTTGTAGCAATGGGACTGTTGCTGGCTAAACGGAGGGTGGCGTGTAGATGGGGCAGAGGACGGCCCCCCAAATTTAAGGAATGGCTAACAGAACTTGTTTATTGTAAAGAACAGTTAACGACCTGTGGGGAGCTCCTGCCGGCCTCGTCTCGCCCAAGAGACATCTGGGAGCCCCTGATGGATTATCTGAGGGAACGCTTGACCTGAACCTGTGTGCTTTGGGTTTGGGTGCTCGAACTGGACATTCAGGTGATGACCCCTGCGGATGGGGAGGAACTCATTATAAGTGTATTTTATCTGCCTGCCTGTGCTGCTTTACGAGCCAACTGGAGATGAGTCACTGCCTCGCAGAGCTGTGCCCATATTATGGTGAAGATCTGTGCTTTATGAACAAATGCTTGTCAAAATGCTGTTGCGATCTGATGTAGATACTATACTGTAGAATGACCACTTGAAGTATATATGCTTATTGTCCGTGCTGTGCATCTATACGTCGCATTGATGTATGTTTTACATTTATGTCAGTTGGAAAACTCAATAAATAAATTGAAATTAAAAAGAAAATACATCTTACAGGTTGTCAGATAAGGTGAGGGCCAGCATTAAGAGGGAAGTCTCTAAAATGCTGTAGTTGGGGGTGATAGAACTCTCCAGTAGCCCTTGATCCCGTCCTGTGGTGATATTTGATATATTTATGAAATATGGTGCATTCCTGTCCTTTCCCCCAGTGCAGGCGCACAAATTGCTTGCTAGCGCCCCATATGCAGGATTGGTTTGTGCAGGAAGGTGCACCTTCCTGCACAAAAACAATCCTGAGAGGGGGTTTCTTCTGTCCATGTGTGATGCAGAATGCAGCACACATGGAAAAAGGAAAATAAGAGGAGAAATTAAAACATTTCTCCTCATTACGCCTGCTGTGGGGAGGCGTAAGGTTTTGGTGCTACCGCAGGTTTATTTGGTTTTGTAAATCTGGGGCAGCGTCAAAATCCATGGGTGTTTCATGGAAAACCCACCACAATGCCTATGGAATGCCTACTTGACATAGAGTAAGGCAACACAGCGACTTGCACTGCTTTTTCTTACTCCATATCTATGAGGCCATGGAAAGCCACTCAGGGTGACTTTGCGTCGCCTCATAGATATGATTGAGACACTTGTGCCGCCAGAACTTTAAAAAAAAGTGACGCTCCGGCGGCGCAACCCTTTCAAAAATCAGCCCCAAAATATTTTGTTGGTTTTTTAAGTCTTTCACCATCAAGAAGCCACATATAAAATAATGGGTAGCTTAAATGAAATTGTTTTTCAAAAAGTTGCTACTCAGTGCAAAATGCACTGTAGTACATTATGAAACCTCTATTGGTTAATGCACTCCAGAGAGGTCTGTGTGTAACCAGAGAGCTACAGAATTAATTTGTTTGGTGCAGTGGAGAATAGTGACTTGTGTATTTTTAGTGCTATGAGGTCACAGCCTGTGACAGAAAGCACTGTGAATGTTTAATTCATTATTTTATGCTTGCATTACACACATTATAAGATAGACTGCTACAAACTGGGCAAATAGTTTTAGGATAAAATGTAGCTTCCAAACTCTAGATTTTAGTAATATTAGACCATAAGTATTGCAATTTTCTTTTTTTTGTTTGTTGCATAACTGTCCCTTTAATGCCTCCTCAGGGGTACTAAGCGCTGTGTAAATACAATTACAATTAAAAGCATGCACTTCACAGCCTAGTTTCTAACTCTTTGTACTACCACTCAAAAAAACCCAAATCTTTACAATCAGAATGCTTGGAGTGATTCGAGCAATTAAAGCAAGAACCGCTCTCAAGCACCCTTTACATTTGCAGACTAACTCATAGCGCACATTTGCATTTCTTTCAGGCAAGTAGGCACCCTGGCATGAAGGATTGTTTTACCTGTTTGGCCGACCTCTTCATTTCACAGCACAGGAGACTCAAGTAACTTCAGCTGAAGTACCCTGGACGGTTGTTTTTTTCCAAAAGGAAGAGCACATGTTTTGGATTCCAGGCAGAAGTGAGGCCTTGAAATGTGCGACCACTTACCAGGACACCACCCCCCCCCCCTCCCCGGGGGGTCACGCCCCACAGATTGAAGGTCTCTGCCCTAACAGAACTGCCAAGGATAAGCCAGCCTTCTTCACTCCAGAGGGCCACTACCAATTTTGTGTGATACCCTTTGGACTCAAAAAGGCCCCTGCCACCTTCCAGAAGTTGATGAACCAGGACCTTGCAGGAATGGAGGGGTTCTCAGCTGCTTATCTGGATGACATAGCTGTCTTCAGTAGCAGTTGGAAGAACCTCCCTTTCCACCTCCAGGAAATGCTTCAGGTTCTGCAGCAGGCAGGCCTGACTAGCAAGGGCAGTAAGAGCCAGAGAGGGAAGTGGTATATGGTGCACTTGGGGCACCTGGTGGGCATGGGTAAGGTGCAGCCCCACCAGGCCAAGATAGAGACTATCATGGCCTGGGAGCCCCACAAAACCCAGACTGAGGTCAGAGCATTCTTGGGCCTGACTGGGTACTACAGGAGGTTTGTCAAGGGATATGGTATCATTGTTGCCCCCTTGACAGAGCTGACTTCTAAGAATCAGCACAGAAATGTGATTTTGACAGAAGCATGCCAAAAAGCATTTGACTCCCTGAAGCAAGCCATGTGCACAGCCCCTGTGCACAGGGTCCGGGACTTCTCCAAAGAGTTTATCGTTCAAACAGATGCCTCAGAACATGGCATGGGGCAGTTTTATCACAGCTCAATGAGGAGGTCCTGGACCAACCTGTAGCTTCATCTCCAGGAGGCTACACCCCAGGGAACAGAGTTGGAGTGCTATAGAAGGAAAGGAATTTGCTATGGTCTGGGTACTGCAGAGATTAAGGCCATACCTTTTTGGCACTCACTTTCAGATTCAGAAGGACCATAGGACTCTCAGTTGGCTCACGCAAATGAGGGGAGAGTATCCAAAATTGTTGAGGTGGTCCATTTCCCTAGAGAGCATGGACTTCAGGGTGGGACACAGACCAGGGGTAGACCACGCCAATGTTGATGGTGTATTCAGTTTTTTCTACCTTAGTGATGAGAACTCCCTAGAGGTTGGGTAGATCTGCCCACAGTCAGCGGGGGAGGGCACGTTAGACCTGTCATCCTTAGGGTGGTCTTCACCCAAATATTTTGCCTGCTGACCTCCACTTTTGCTGTGTCTTCTTGTTGGCCTTAGGACTCTGAGCACTTTACCACTTCTAACTAGTGCTAAATGCATGTGCTTCTCTCCTAAACATGGTAACATTGATGTATACTTGATTGTCTTATTTAGTTTACTGATAAGCCTCTTGCAAATTGGTATACCATATTCCCAGGGCCTGTAATCGAAATACTACTAGTGGGCTTGCAGCACTGGTTGTGCCACCCACATAAATAGTATTTCAAACCAATCTCAGGCCTGCCATGAGTTTAGTGCCACTTCGGCTTGCCATTTAAAACCACTTGCCAAGCCTTAAACTCACCTTTTATTACACATAAGTCACCACTAAGGTAGGTCCTAGGTAGTCCTAAGGGCAAGGTGCTGGGTAAGTAAAAGGTTGGCCATGTACTGGTAAGTTTTACATGTCATGGTAGTGACAAACAGCTGCATATGTTTTCACTACTGTGAGGTCTACCCCTCTCATAGGCTAGCATTGGGAATTCCTTAAAACACTTTTAAGCTGTAATTCTTGATTAGAAAGGAGTAGCTGAAGCATGTTTCATATCTTTGGAATGGTAATGATAAATTCTCTTTAGTGGTAAAGGTGAATTTAACATTACTATTTTAGAAATGGCACTTTTAGAAAGTGGAGATTTCTCTGCTCTTAACTTAGCTCTGCATGCCTCCAATACAAATCTGGGGTGGGTGACATCTACACTTTGTGCATTTCCTCTAGAATGCCACAAACATCTGAATAGGCAGTTTCCTGTGTCCCAAACAAAGGACTGATTACCCCCTACGGGTATCCTGGCTGACAGGGCTGGATGTAAGGGGGCCTGTGCACTTGAAGGGCTTGCTTTGAAGTCACCCCTACTTCAAAGGCACATTTGGGTATAAGCACTGGGGTTCTGACCCTACCAAGACAGTACACTACTGGACCTGTGAAGAGTAAAGACTGTTGTGCTACAAGGCTTGCCACTCTGCTTCACTGACTGTTCTGAAGAACTGCTTCTCTGTTTTGTTGAGCTGCCCTGCTGCCTGCTGATCTATGCCCTGCTGAGGACAAGCACTGGAACCATCTCAATTGAAGCCAGAATGACTGCAAGGGGTGCAGAGAAAGAATATTGAGGTAAAAATATTGAATTGCACAAATATCGTGGGTCAAGAATATCGACAGTAAAATCCTCGTGGTCAAGAATATCGATTTTAGGTAAGTAATATCGATTTCAAAAATATCGAAGTGTTTAATATTGTTTGTAAAAATATAGGGCAACATTACGATGATGGGCGGACAAAGTCCGCCCGCCACCGCAGCGGAATGCGGGACCGTCCGCAAGGGGTGCGGCGGTCCCGCACATGCTATTAGGATGCCACCGCCACCGTGGCGGTGGCAAGCCCTATTCACAGCATTGTGTCGGGCGGTGCTCACCGACCGCACGCCGTGCATGTGCATGCACAACGTGACAGGCACCGCGCGGTGCCTGCCACCTTGTGCATACATACCATGTGCACCCCCCACCCCCTCAACACCATGGGGGCCCGCAACGGGCACCCATATACAAAGACCATATGCCTTTCCATGGCGGCAACGCCACCATGGAAAGGCTGCACTCCGCAGTCATCATAATATGGATGGCGGTGTCTTGGAGACACCACCACCATATTATCCTTGTTTTCCGCCGGTCGACGAGTCGACCGGCGGAAAAGCGGCGGACGGTCTTTCCTTCCGCCGCGGACCCCCTGCCATCATAATATGGCGGGGGGTCTTTGCTGTCTGGATGGCAGGCGGATCGCCCCTGCCGGGCCGGCGATGACTACCGCCGGGCCGGCGCGGGCGATCCGCCCGCCATCATAATGACCCCCATAGTTGTTAAAAATATCGACATTTTATTAATGTTATGTATTTTAGTATATATTTTATATGTGTGTGATCTTTGTTTTTTTGTATAAGAATTGTTTGTATTTTTATTATATGTGTTAAAATTTTAGTAGTTAATAATTTTGTTTTTTATAGAATTTTGCATTTTTAGTTCCGTAGGGGTTGCGGGTTTATAGGGGAATAGGGTGGGAAGTAATTTAATTATATGCATTTTATTGATTTTTTATAGTAGTTATTAATTTTTTTTTATGTGAAATTTGCGTTTTTAGTTCCACAGCGGGTTGTGGATTTATAGGGGAATAGGGTGGGAAGTAATTTAATTATATAAAATGTATTGAATAATTTTTATTTATTAATATTTGTTTAGTTGTGATGTTATAGTGTTAAATGTGTAAATTAATTTATTAATAATTGTTTAATAATTAGTTGTTAATTATTTTTAATTAATTAATTAGTAATTAATTATGGTAATTGTGTAATTCATTTTACATGTGTTTTGTGTTGTTTATAGGTGTAAATGGTGTGATGGTGGGAAGTAATTTATTTTTATTCATGAATTATTAATTAGTTGTTAATTAACTTAAATTAGTTAATTAGTAATTAATTATGGTAATTGTGTAATTATTTTAGGTGAGCTTTGTGGTGTTTATAGGTGTAAATGGTGGGAAGGGTGGGAAGTAATTTATTTTTTATTGATGAATTATTAATTATTTTTTAATTAATTTAAATTAATTAATTAGTAATTAATAATCGTAATTGTGTAAGTAATTTTAGGTGTGTGTTGTGGATATTATAGTGTTAAAGACTGTGTACTCAATGAATGTTTATTATCTTTTTCTATTAATAATATATTTTAAATTCATTATTAATTATGTTAATTATGGAAATACATTTCAATAAAAATGTTGATGTCTTTTTTTAATGGTGCGGTGTTATAGGGTAGGAAATAAAATAAATACATTTATGATTTATATAATTTGTTTGTTTGTGAATATTTGTTCATTTTAAATAAATATTGTTTATAAATGTATTTTTTATATCATATTTGTAGGTTTTTGTTATATGTGATTAACATTACAATATGTGTTCTTTTTATATGTTTAATATATTTAATTGTATATTTTTTAAATATTGTTTATTTATTTTTAATATTATTTAATTTTTTTAATTGTTTAAATGTTATTAGTAATTTTTGTTTTTCTGCTATCCAATACTTTCCCCACTGTTGCACTAACTGGAGTGGGAATAGTAATTTGTACCCGTCCGCTATCCAATACTTTCCCTACTGTTGCACACACTGGAATGGGAATAGTAATTTTTACCCCTTCGCTATCCAGCACTTTCCCTACTGTTGCACTAACTGGAGTGGTAATAGTAATTTTGACCCCTCCGCTATCCAGTACTTTCCCTACTGTTGCACTAACTGGAGTGGGAATAGTAATTTTTACCCCTTTGCTATCCAATACTTTCCCTACTGTTGCACCCACTGGAGTGGGAATAGTAATTTTTACCCCTCCGCTATCCAATACTTTCCCTACTGTTGCACTCACTAGAGTGGGAATAGTAAGTTTTACCCCTTCGCTATCCAGCACTTTCCCTACTGTTGCACTCACTGGAGTGGGAATAGTCATTTTTACCCCTCCGCTATCCAATACTTTCCCTACTGTTGCACTCACTGGAGTGGGAATGGTAATTTTTACCCCTTCGCTAACCAGCACTTTCTTTACTGTTGCACTCACTGGAGTGGGAATAGTAATTTGTACCCCTCCGCTATCCAGTACTTTCCCTACTGTTGCACTAACTGGAGTGGGAATAGTAATTTTTACCCCTCCGCTATCCAGTACTTTCCCTACTGTTGCACTAACTGGACTGGGAATAGTAATTTTTACCCCTCCGCTATCCAATACTTTCCCTAATGTTGCACTAACTGGAGTGGGAATAGTAATTTTTACCCCTTCGCTATCCAGCACTTTCTCTACTGTTGCACTCACGGGAGTGGGAATAGTAATTTTTACCCCTCTGCTATCCAATACTTTCCCTACTGTTGCACTCACTGGAGTGGGAATAGTAATTTTTACTCCTCCGCTATCCAACATTTTCCCTACTGTTGCAATCACTGGAGTTGGAATAGTAAATTTAATTCTTCTACGATTCAATATTTACCCTACTTTTGCAGTCAATGGAGTGGGAATAGTAAATTTTACCCCTCCGCTATCCAACACTTTCCCTACTGTTGCACTCTTTGGAGTGGGAATAGTAATTTTTACCCCTCTGCTATCCAACATTTTCCCTACTTTTGCACTTATTGCAGTTGGAATAGTAAATTTAATTGTTTCACTATCCAACATTTTCCCTACTGTTGTATTTATTGTGTTGTGAAATGTACTTTTTAATTTTGTTTTAATAGTTTAGGGGCCCATTACGATGGCGGGCGGAAGCACCACCGCCGTGCTGGCGGATGCAAAAAGCACCAGTTACCGCCGGCACGCAGCAGTCCACACGCCCGTCCAATTACGATGCGAAAAGTAGGCCAAACACCGCCGGCAAGCCAGCAACACCGTCCGCCATCAAAGTGCGCCCGTACACGTAGCGGCGCAGCCCAACTGACACACACCGTCCGACGAAACACGTCCCGCCCGGCGTATAAATTACGATGCCGCAAACAAACGGCTCCCACGGCTAAGAGACACCGCACGTGAAAGAGAGGCGGTAACACGGACGCAGAGCACGGACAACGAAGAAGCGGCACCCCGAGCATGAATCCAGCACTGCAGGCCCTTCCCATGCTTCTGCTGATGCACCACCAAGGACGCAACGTACCGCGGAGACGCAGGTAGGCACACACACAACAAGTGCACGCAAACAGCGCACACAGTGCAAGGGCGGAAAAAGCGGACAACCCCCACCAGCGCGTGTACACTACACATCCACCATTGCATCCACATATGACACACAGGCCAAATCGTAACATCGCGTAACACATGTGTACACACCACCTGGGACTAGGAACCAACCACCCCGTCACGGCCCCAAAGCGCCGATGATGCCGCCACACATGCGCACAACGCAGAGGCCAACCGCAGCGCCATGCATGCGTCGCACACAGACACAGGGACACAACCAAGCAGCACACACATCAGCCCCACCCCGAACGCACATGACACGTGACAGGCCTGCCACAGACATGTCCCCAACGCCCAATTCATGGACAACACCCAACGCCACACAACCGACGCACACATGTCAGTGAAGTCACGCAACAGCAGGACACACCCCAGTGTAACAAACATGGCGTAGCACACAGCGGCGGCAACACCAACTAGGAGAAGCAGGGCCCCTTCGGGAAGAGGAACACCAGTACCACACTGAAAAACCCATACCACCCTGCACATATGAACAAGACATATAAAACGGAACACCAAAGAGCACGGGGACCGACAACAGGTGGCCCAAGAATAACATTCACACACAAGGCCCAACGCAGAGCGGAAAGGCAGCCTGCCGCCCACAGAAGGGAGAGCAGACAGCACTGAATGACCTTCCATTCCAACTCCGAAACCACAGCCCTACGACAGAAGCCGGTGAATACAGCCATTGTCCAAGAATAGACCAACACAGGCATGCCGAGGAGACCGACCACAGGGCAGATAGCGCATATCACAGAAGCACACAACGGACGGGGAAGAAAGAAGAAAACACTCCCTCATGTCGGCCACATGCAAGTTAATTGGAAGGAGTCACACATCACTGACCTTGAACTGTCTGAGAAGCATGTGGGATGAGGGCCCGTGTCCTCCAAACAAGCCAACAGAACACAAGTCCTGTCTCCCTACGACTACACAGAGCTCACAGCAACCTCGGAGCGTGCACATTGCAGACTGCACACACAGCCGGAGCACGCCACCACAACACACCGCTGCGAAATGGCAACCGCAACACACCTACCCAACTACGACGAACAGCTCAAGCTGTACAAAACCAACCTGTTTCATACATTGGGATGCGATCTCCTGTCCCTGCTGAACGTAAGTTACCGACTGACTTACCGCATCACATTGTTCAGCTGCGTCATGCCCGTCTTCTACTGTCGGAGGTGTCCCTACCAGCATCCCGTCGAGATATGCCTCTCCAACCCGGCATGTCTGAAGGCGGACCTGCTACCACTACTCCTCCCTCTGGACACACACGACAGGGCCTGCTCTGCCTATGGGGGCATGGCGTATGTGGCCAACATCGCACCCGCACTGAAATGGGACCACTGTGCCTCCACACGACGGATCATCGAGAACAGCTACATCGAATGTCACCCAGCATGCCCCATCATGGTCCTCCAAGGGACAACTTACGAACAACACCTTGACAGCCACCATCCGCTACATTGGCTGGCAAACATGTACACCACCAATGACATGGAAGCCCTGCTGGACGGCATCGCATACCTGACAACCTGTAAATACGTCGGACCACAACGCAGGTTCCCCGAGTGACCTATGATGTCCAACCCCGCACCCATGCTTAGCTTCCGCACGGACTGGCCAGTCACCACCACAACAGCCATACCAAACGACCGGCAACTGTAACCACACCATCAACGACATCGCCATGACATCGGATATGACCGGGACATGCACACTGTTCCCCATCACATCCAGGAACACCGCATGCATCGTGGGAGGCAGTGGCATGGGCTCTGTGTATCGCACCCACATGGACGGAACTGCACGAACAACCAGGACACGACATGGATCCAGCGCACATGGACACACACACCGCTCAGTGGACATGAATAGGTCGCCTGGAGTCTGTGGGTGCTGCACCCCTCCCACCCCCGCCCCGGGAATCCCATACCAGGACCTATGCATGGACGACAAGTGCATACAACAACAACACGACCCCAGTGACTGTGACATGTCCAGTAACCACCACATTGCAACAACAAGTGGCACGCCGCTGCATGCATGCAAGCACATGCCCTGATGTCATCTCACATGCACGCGTGCATGAGGAACAACCGCAGCAAACCTGTCACATGGAACTGAGATGGACTGTGCCCATGATGCCAAGCGGTCTGGTAGGCTACATGTATACCGTCTGTGTCAAAGTCCGCAGCTCCGCAGCTATACGTAAATGTACATTAGCACAGCCTTGGCCAAGCAGATGTCACCCTGAAGCCCACATCCCACATGCAACAGCCAATCACATGTAACCCCACACCCTATCCCATTTGCAATCATGCTCAGTATATCCTCAACATGTATTCCGCTGCCAGTAGTGTCCACTATACTGCATCACAGAGGACAGAAGACTCAATATAATGTTTGAAACCAAAACTGTCTCCGCTGACTCATTTCACAAGTACGAATGAGAGAGGATGAGAGTATGTGAAGTACACGGCAGTCGTGACATGACCATGTAGTCCACTGGTATTGGATGTCAACGCAAATGAGTAGCACAACTGTGGAAGACACACATGTGTCGTGTGAAGTCGTATGGACGCAGTGCTCAGGTGGGTGGGTGTGACGGGTAGATGCGCACATGCCAAGTTGGAGCACGCCGTGTTGGGAGGGGTCATGAACAGTACACCACCGCTTCCCTGGGCATTGTGAGAGGACACCTGTCGGGGGAGTGAACATGTGTGTGCACAGCAGCCGGGCACACGTACAAAGCGGTACCAGGCGCACCTCAGCCCACCCTCTGTGGACAAGCTGGATCCTGTTGTGCGCCCGCCATGCCCCTTGACAAGGCACACACAGCCCCAGTCGACCAGGTGTAACCCCAACATAGTCAATCCGCACAGGCGATACAGGGCACGGGATGGCAGTGGAGCATGGTGTGTGAGAGGTCTCCTCGCGCTCCTCCTGGTCATATCACGCAGGCAATAGAACCTCAACGTCTAGCATGGCACAAGTCAAATGGAAGTGTAGGGGGACGCACCACAGCACGAGCAGCACTGACGTCACGGGAGGTGGCTCGCACCATCCCATCCATTGCCCATTATACCAACCACGCCACATGCCATTGCGACTAAGTGCAAGCGCGTGCGCCACCACCCCGAGCCCTCCCCAGAGAGGCCAAAGAGTGAATGTGTGGGCCATCAGCCACAGACGGACGCGGCATGGCCGCAAGGGCAGCCACAGCCACTGGGTGTCGCAGGTGGCGGATCCGGAAGGCGAAGACTGTGATGCATAGTCCATGCAGGCCGGGTCTCCATTTGGGGCACCACGCAGGTGGACGGCGTCCCGCCACACATCATACCCTGAGACAGCCCACTCGTGCAACTGGACCCACACATACACTCCTTGCCCTCTCTGGTGCGAGCTTGGGGCTGCCTGTGCAAGCGCTAGCCTCGCAGGTGAGCATCCATATTGGGGGAGCGAGGGGAGGACATGAGGGCTGGGGCGAAGATGACTGTATCACTGTCAGTTAGTACAAGGGATGACCCAGATGTGGAAAGGAAGAGACGTGTCCCGTGTGTACTGCAACTAGTCGCCAATCCAACTACCCCCCCATGTCCGGAATGTAAGCCCGCACCTAGGCCCGCCCATCCGCCACATCGAACATGCCACCAGCACGACAACCTTCCCATTCGAAACACTGACTGGGGGTGGCGACCAGTGAACAATCATGTGTAGCCTACCCACGCGTACATGTGGGCCCTCCATGATCCATGTCACCTGCGGCAAAGTCATGACATGCGCAATGAGGGAAGTGAGGAGAGCTGTCCGCCCCACGCACAGAAGGTGCATCAGCTCCACAGACCCAGCAGCGAGTCCAGCAGGGGTCACATGTGCAGGGGCAGCTGTGCCTGGTGTGAAGGCACATGCATATAGACAGCACATCGACCAATGTGTAGTCTGCCCACATCCACAGTCCATCATCATGCGGACATAGGAATTGAACACAGCGCAACACATCTTAGTTGGTGCACCCACCGTGACCAACAATGCGCAATCATCGATGTACCCGCCCTGTGCATGGCCCCCCACCCAACGGAGGCACATCCAGTGCCACCATCCCACACACACAAGCCTTCCACGGAACATGCTGTGTCCAATGGTCAGTACAGAGTCAGCGCCCATCTGGTGGATCCTGAACAGGAGACACATGCACACACATGCCAGCTCCCACTATGTACGTCTGCCACCTGGCACGTGCAATGTAACCTCTCACCTGTGACGTGTGACTGCAAGCACACAGCCGTCTTGGCATGGGGCTGTCAATGTGGACACCTGTCAATGTTTCGGGAGGTGTGATCCGTACAGTGCTGTACATAGGGTGCAGTGCTGACACCTACTTCTGTCTCATATCCCCTCGTGCCACAGGTCCCACTTGTTTTGGCCGTACAGCCTGTGCCCACATCGTCGTCGTCGTGTGCCATACTCATCCAGCCTCGGAAGCAGTTCCATGCTCAGCAGACACTCATGTTGCCGTGGCGTTGCCGCTTGACGAATATGCAGTCAGTCCCCATCAGCACGCCCCGCAAGTCATTGGGGCCTAGATCCCCATGTGCATGCACATGGCAGTGGTATGTCTCACTAGCCATTGCCATTGTTGGGAGACCTGTGTAAGTGTATTGTGGCCGTGCCGTCCCAGCTTTACAGCTGGGCTGTGGCTCATGTGCTTGCTCAGTCATGTCAGTGATGTGTATGCGAAATTGCTATGTGTTGTGTTGCTTTGACATGTGTCCTCTGCCATTTTCCCTAGGCGGAGACCGAACATTGACCGCCCATACCAATTGCTGGTGGACATGGACGATACAGAGGTTATTAGGAAGTTTCGGCTGGACAGGCCAACCCTGCATCGACTGTGTGCCATGTTAGAACCCCATCTCCGTCCCCGCAGGGTGTATCCGACTGCTGTCACCCCCACGGCTAAGGTGATGGCCGCCATGCATTTCTTCGCCACTGGGTCATTCCAGCACACAGTGGGCAGTGGAGGAGGGATGTCCCAGCCCATGTTCAGCAAGGTGCTGAGGGATGTACTGGCAGCCATGATGCTGTACCGAAACAGGTACATCAGATTCCCCAGGGCTCGTGAATTGGCGGCAGTGAAGGGTGCATTCTATGCCCTTGGCAGAATCCCACACGTCGTGGGAGCCATTGACTGCACACATGTTGGCCTTGTTCCACCCCAGGCCACTGAGCACCTGTACCGCAACAGGAAGCACACGCACTCCCTGAATGTGCAAGTGGTGTGCCTTGCAGACATGGTGATCACCCACGTGTGTGCAAAGTTCCCAGGCTCGGCCCATGACGCACACATAATGCGCAACAGCATCTTCCCACGACTGATGTCCAATCTGCAACAGGATCGTGGCTGTATTGTCGGTGAGTATGTGGAGTGGTGTAGCGTGCTGGTTGTGCGATGCTGTCCCCTGTCCAGTTGGAATAGCAACGGTTCTCTGTGTCCCTCACACCCAGGTGACTCTGCGTACCCGAATGGGGCATGGCTGCTCAGTCCATTGAGGAATCCTCGCACCCCAGCAGACGATCGCTACAATGAGGCACATGGGAGGACCAGACGTGTGGTCGAGCGTACCTTTGGCCTCCTCAAGTCCAGGTTCAGGTGCCTGGACCGCACCGGGGGTGCACTGGCGTACTCCCCACAGAAGGTGTGCCAGATAGTGGTGGCGTGCTGCATGCTGCACAATCTGGCCATTCGTAAACAGATCCCCCTCATTGTGGATGACGGAGATCAACAAGGGCCCCAGCCCGCAGACCAGGACAGCTCGAGTGAGGAGGACAGTGGAGAGGAGGAAGCTGGGAATGTGCGGCAGCAGCTCATCGCCCGCTTCTTCACTTGACGGTGAGTGTCCATGTACGACGGGTGGTGTGGCTGTATCTGTGCAGGTGTGTGTGTGCTGTGTCAGGGTGGCCGTTTGTTCACTGCGTGCTGTGTGTCAACGCTCCATGGCCAGGGTAGTATGCCACTGTTGGTGGCTGTGGCATTGTGCCCTATTGCTCTGTGCGATGTGTGTACATTGCTTGTAGTTGTTGACATGTACTGTGTGATGGGTGTGTGACACACTCATTGAATGTGCTCCTGTTCTGTCTCCCACCCCTAGGTCCCTACAGGCCCTCCGGATTCCATTGCCATGCCACGCATCAGGTGCCTTTCCGCCCAAGGTGGCCGTTGTATTCCGTACAAATAAAACACAGGGCACAAACAGCAGTTTGTGTAAGAGGTGCATTTATTTCAAACTGTGACATGTGATTGTGTGTAAGGTGTTGACATAAGTGGTGCGTGCAGTGACAATGAGCTGTCGGTCATGGCTGCGTGATGCTCAGGGTGTACCCACTGGTTCTATGTCCATAGTCCAACACACACATGCCATCCAGATGGCTGTGTGGAGTGGGATCGTAGTCCAAGTCAATGCAGTGGGTGATCAAGGAAGGCTGGCTGGCTGCCTCACTTGCGTTTGGAGCGTGCGAAGTCCTCCCGGGAGATCGGTTTCCACTTCGGACGGCCCCTTCCACGTTTGCGAGGGGGTGCCTGCTTGCGACATGCTGGTGGTTGAGGTGTGCTCACTGGCTGTGGACGCAGGGGAACTGGACACTGCTGCTCGACCCTGCGCCCCGGCAGGTGGTGGCGGAGGGGAGCTGCTGTCCCTGGCTGTGTCCTCACCGCCACCACCAGCTGGCCCATGAGGTCCACGAGTTGACCTATACAGGCGTCCATGGACCTCAGCACCCCCAGCACCTCCCGCGTGTCTGAAGCAGACCTGACCCATTGTTCTTGGGCCTCTTCATAGGCCCCAAGGACTCTGGCCATTTGAGGCAGGGCATGGCTCCCAGGGGAGACTTGCGTTTCCCTGACCCTGCTCCTCCTACCAGTTCTGCTGCCACCGGCCTGCCCACTAGCCACATTGCTCACCACGGTCCTCGCTGTGGCACCCAGGGTGGATCCAGTCGGCCGGGCCACCACCTGCGCTGGGGCTGGTGCCAGCGAAGACGTGGTGGTGGTGGCGGCGGTGGTGGTCGGTGCGGCGATGGTGGCGGTTGCGGCAGTGGTAGTGGCCGCAATGACCGTGGGTGTGGCCGCAATGACCGTGGGTGTGGCCGCAACGACAGTGGCAGCAGGGGGCTGGGAATGTTCAGCAGCCCTGGATGATGGGTTGGTGGGTAGGAGGGGTCCTGGGGAGCAGCTGGGCCCTGCCACACCAGATGGGCCTGCTTGGTGGTCCGTGTCCGAAGAGGAGGTGAGATCCTCCACATCCGTGTGTCCTCGTTGGGGGCTTGTGGGCTGGCTGTGCTGGCTGCTGTCTCCATCCCCAGCATCCGGCAGTTCGTCACCTGTGGAGAGAATGAGATTTGTTATTGTGTTGCACCTGGCGAAGTATGTATTTGTCGTCTGACATTGACAGTTCGTGCAATCTCGTACATGGGTTTCCCGGAGGCGTGTGTGTGGCTGTAGCATTTGTAGTTGTGTGTGCTTGGCAATGGGACTGTGTGCTGTGCACATGTGGCATGGGACGGATTGGCCATGCCGATGGGTGTGTTGCTGTGCCCCTACTTATTGTGACTCTGGTGTATGCGGGCTCCTGGCCCATCCTGGGTCTGGTTTGTACTTTGCTTTTGCTGTTCAGATGGGACGCTTAGGAACGCATATGGCAACATGGGGGCCATGCCCCAGATTCGCATTTGGGAGGGAATATGCTTTTGGGGTTCAAATGGAACGCTTAGGAACGCATATGGCAACATGGGGGCCATGCCCCAGATTCGCATTTGGGAGGGAATATGCTTTTGGGGTTCAAATGGAACGCTTAGGAACGCATATGGCAACATGGGGGCCATGCCCCAGATTCGCATTTGGGAGGGAATATGCTTTTGGGGTTCAAATGGAACGCTTAGGAACGCATATGGCAACATGGGGGCCATGCCCCAGATTCGCATTTGGGAGGGAATATGCTTTTGGGGTACATGCTGTGAGCCATGGGTGCCGAACGTGACATGTGTTGTGGCAGCATGACAGTGCATGGTTTGAGGTGTGTGCATGCTTGACATGGCCTGCATATTTGCTGTCTGTTGTGATTACTGGACATGGCATTGGACGCATCGTTATGAGTGAGTGATGGTTGTGTGTGAAAGCCAACGTATTGCAGTTGTCCCATCTCCTTGGTGTGCGTGCTGCCCTGTGCCATGTGCATCACTGCAGTGCTCGTGGGGGGTGTGGCCCATGTTGTGTGTTGTTGCTCACAGTGTGTCGTGCGCTTCATTGACTTCTGGCACATGGTTGGTCATGGGCATGTTTCTTAGCGTGACTGCTGTATGTGTGGCAGCTGTGCGGATGACATGCCTTTCATGAGACTGGGGCTGACGGATGGGATGGATGGTATGTTGTATGTGCATGGTGTGTCTGTGTGTTTGATGGGTTCAGTGGTGTTCGTGTGCATTTCTGTTGTTCCGCTCTGTTGCGTCTAGTGTTGTTTGTCTTACATAGGCGTAGTTGTGGGGTGTGTGGTTGACAGGCAGTAGGGGCTACATGGACAGGACTTCAATGGTGTTTCGGTTGTGTGTGATGAGTTGCACAGTGGCTGCCGTGTGGTACTATATTCAGTGTGGCTTGTGTATGCAGACGTGGCTCCTTGGGTGTTGCTATGTCTGTGATGGGTCATGTGGGGTGTGAGTCTGTTGTTCATGTCCGTGTGCACATTGTTCGCTTGTTCGTGACGGTGGGCGGTGCTGCGTGTTCGTCTGCTACGTGACATGTCCCATGTGTTGGTCGTGTACCGGTCCTCATGCCTCCAGTAATCCAGCCCTGTCCAGTTTCCCACCTGCAGGTTGTTCGTGCGTGCACTGTACTGGATGCCACATGGCTCTAAGCGGGGGTGCTCCATGTTGCAGGTCTGTGGGGGTGGGGGGTGTTGTGGGTCGTGGGGGTGGCTGGACACCCACTGACACCGATTGCTGTGGACCGTGATGTCTGCCTTTCGGCTGTCGTTGTGCACTGCGGTGGCTGACACGTGGCTGTGGGGTGTGGGGGATGCTCCTCCTTGCTGTGCTGTGGGACTAGGGGCCTGGTGTGTGTTGTACTTGGGCTGTCCACCGTCCCAACCACTGCACTTTGTGTTCCTGCCACTTACCTGTTACTTGTCGGTTAGTGCAGCTGTGGCGGACACATGGGTGTGGTGGGTGCTCGTTGTGGCGCTTCTGGCATATTTGGGGACCTGTTGGTGGTTACGTGGCTGGCTGAGTGTACACATGTCCCCACGCATCTTACAGTTGTTCTGTTTGGGCTGTGTGTGGTGGTGTCTGTTGCATGTGTGTGTCGTGTATTGTGTGCTGGACATGGGGGTGTTTGTCCCTGGGAGCTGTGGCATGGTGGTTGTGCATGTGAGTACATAGCGGTGTGCTGGTATACATTAGTTTGTACTTACCAGCCTCCACTCCCCTGCTAATCCGGCGAGGATCTCGGGATGTATGATGACTCGCACCTTCTCCTCCCACGCTTTGAAGGTCTTGAAGAGCGCGGGATTCCCTCCGCCAGTGACGGCAGCCAGCTCTCTGTTTTTGCCCTCCTTCTTCTTGACCAGGCTCTTGACGTCATTCCACCGTTTGTTAATTTCGACTCTGTTCCTGGGCAGGGTACCGACTGCATTGACCTGGTCTACGATCCGGTTCCACATTCTGTTTCTGGTGGCTAGTGGTGTGTGTTGGACCATGTTCCCATAGATTTGTGGGTGCACCTTGATGATCTCGTCGACCATGACCGTCAGCTCAATGGGCGTGAACTTGGGCATTCTTTGTGGTGCCATGGTGTTTGTGGTGCTGGTGCGGTGTGTGTTGTGTAATGTGCAGGGGGTTTGTGGTGCCGGTGTTTGGTGGTGGTGGTGGTGGTGGTGGTGGTTGTGATGTGTGCGTTTCTGTGGTGTGCTGCTGTCCTTGCTGTGTCACTGTGTCCTCTCCTCTCCTCTCTGGTTTGCAATGTTGCAAGGGGTTGTGGTCTGTGGGAGTGCTGCTTTTGTACTTACCTATGTGGGTGTGTCCTCATGGTCTGTTGTTTTCAGGTGTGTTGTGTCTGGGGTTCTGGCCTTTGTAGTTTTTGTTTGTCCGGGGGTGTTTTCGGGATGTGTACTGTGCTTGTGTATTTGTGCGTGCCTTGCTGTGTGGACTTGTTGGCCATGTTGTGTGCTATTGGTTTTGTGAGCGGATGGTTTCTGTGCAGGTACGTGGGCGCCATGGCTTCTGCCGTGTCGATTCTCATCGGCGTTGTTTGCGCTGGCGGGCGGTATATTTGTAGTTTTCCCGCGCTCATGGCGGTGCGATCGTAATTTCACGTGCGGTGTGTCGGCCGTGAGGGCGGGCGGTTTTGTGTTGTTGTGCGTGTTTCCGTCCGTGGCGGGCGGTTTGACTCCGACTCGGACGATGGCGGGCGGTATTTTGTGTGATTTTTCCGCCGATGGCGGTTTTCGGTTTGTGTAATCGTAATGGCGTGGTCGGTGTTCAGACGGTGTGTGCGGGCGGATTTTTGCCGCTTCCATGCCTGGCGGATTTATTTACGCCGGGTATCGTAATGGGCCCCTTAATGTTTTAATTAATTATAGAATGTTTTTTTTAATTTTAAATTATTGATATATGTATATATTTTATTTTTATATAATTTAAAAGTTTAAAAATTAAATAAAGATAATAGTTAATAAATTATTTTAAAGTGAATATATGTATATGTAAAAATTATTATGTTTGTGTGTTCATATTTTTTTAAATTAAGTTTAATTTCTATTTTAGTTAAAATGTATGTTACATTTAATTAATTTTGTTAAAGATAATATTAATATTTTATATTTTTAATGTATATTATTATATTTTATTCATTTTTTAAATCATTTTTTACATCTATATTTTTAATTTCGATATTTTGATTCGATATTTTTGTACTTACCTAATTAAGTATAGGGAGTCAATATTTTTACTATCTATATATTTTTTCGATATTTTTACCATCGATGTTTTTACCATCGATATTCTATCAGTGAACCACTGCAAGGGATTGCTGTCTTACCCCATTTTCTGAAGTCTCAGGGCCATCAAAGACTTTCTATATCCCTGCAGCTGCAGGATTCTGCCATCTGTAGGTCCTCATTTGCCTGAGGTGCAACTCCTGTCCTGGGCCTCAGAAGTGGGTTCTGCAGCTGTTTTTGCTTCAAAATCGATGCAGTGACGTCTTTCAGCCAATCATAACTGACGCATTGCCCTTCGACGTTGACGCAGGAACCGATAGACGACACTGCCTCAAAGGACTGCATGGCTGGACGCTGACGTACAGCGCAGCTCAACATTGACACAGCGCATGCATCGTAAAGGGGTTCGATGCTGAAGCCTTCTTCGACTACATGGATCAGTGCCAACGCTTCTCCATGTACGGGATCGATGATGTGGCGCCTTCTCGACTCCTCGCATGGAGCCTTTGATCCAAGGTACTTCAGCGGGACCTGTCTGAGTCCTTTAGCCCACCTGCCCTCCATCACAGTCGGCCTGAGCTTTAGATTTACCCCAGTCAAGTAACCCCTTAGAGCTATTGAATTCTAAGCACTGTTATTGGCTTATTCTTTAAAAATTCATAACTCCAGTTCTACTTATTAGATTTTTGTCGTTTTGGGGGCACATGCATCAAAATTCGGTAAAGCGATTCCTTATTAGCGAAAAATAAGGATTCGCTAATAAGAAATCGCTATTTGGGTTGCATGTACATATTCGGTAATAATTAGCGATTCGCTAGAAATCGCTAAATAAACCCGATTATACGATTGCGATTCGCAAAGTAAGAAAATCGCTAATACCGAATTCGCTATTACCGATTTCGGTAATACCGAAATCGGTATTAGCGAATTCGGTAATAGCGAAATCGGTATTAGCGATTTCGCAAAAAACGGGTCGCAGCAGGAGCAGGCTGATGACATCACAACCAGGAAGTCATCCAGGCCATGCATCATTCAGTGCCCTGAGGAGCTCAGAGGAGGAGGCAGAGGACTGAAGCTGAGCTGAGAGACTTCACCCTCACAATCCAGCTACACCACACCTAGCCAGGATGGACAACAATGCTGCAAAGAAAACTGCCACGCCCAGGAAGAGGAAGAGAAAGTTCTCAGAGAGGGAACTGGAACACCTGATAGAGGGGGTGAGCAGCAGCCATGACAAACTGTTTGGAAAGTTGTCCCTGAAGGTGCCAGAGGCTGAGAAGCGCAAAATATGGCTGCGCATTAAGGAGAAGGTAAATGCTGTGGGAGTCACACACCGCAGCATTGACGACCTAAAGAAAAGGTGGTACGACCTCAAAAACGTGCCAAGGAGCGCATGGCAGAAAGGGTGAAGGAAGCAGCTGGCACAGGAGGGGGACCATCAAAAGTACCCGCCAACACAGCCCTGGAGGACCTCGTTGAGGGGACGATTGAGCCTGAGGCAGTCGTGGAGTCACCCAAATGGACACTTCCGGCCCAGCAACCACACAACAAGGTAAGAAGCATGCCTGCGCAAATACGCTGCGAATTGTATACACATGCACATCCCCCAGGCAAATCACAGTGTGCTGGAAGAAGTCCATTACACATATACCCTCACATACGAACAGCATCATGGGAGTTGTAGTCATGTCAGCCAAGTGTGCATGGATAATCACCAATGCGCAAGAATAGACACCAGCAGTACATGTCCGACAGTTTGTTCAAATCTGTGATTTATAATGTGTAAAATAGGCAAAATGATAAACAGATAGAGGAACAAACTAAAATAACAATGCACTGTTTCACACACAGATGCATCTCCGGTGGACTCAGATGACAGTGAGCGCCTCATGATTTCAGAGACACCAGCAGAGACGGATGGAGAGACCCCGCTGGACCCTCAATCCCCACCACCACCACCACCACCACCACCACCAAAACGCAGGCCACATGTACCCGCACTGCAGGAAATGGAAACTGAGCCGACCCCAGCACCCCCAACAGTCCCTTGCCAGACACGTCTCCCTTCAGCAGCTCCAACACCAGCACGTGGACGAGTCAGACAACTGCGCAGGTCCAGGAGCAGTATTGCGACAGAATCAGGAGAGGCTCCGAATGTCTATGCTGGTGTTGAGTCGCAGATGCTACGTGTTCAGCGCCTGCAGGGGAGACATATGGGCACAATGAACCTGCATATCTCCAAGCTTGCCAAAAACATGTGCACAATGTCAGACTGTCTGCGTCACCTAACCACAGTTGTTGCAGAGGGGAATCAGGAAATGAACAAGAGCCTACAGGAGCTCACCCGCGCTGTCATAGCAGGACAACGCACTAAGCGCAGGAGGCATCGGCAGGGCTTGCTTCGTCTCACTGCGAATACTAGGGCCATCACCAAGCTCTGCAACAGCACTGCTGTCTTGTCACGCCGCTCCGTGTCACTGCAGATTGACCTAGGACATTTCTGCGGGGATGTTGCTAAGGCCTTAGGCCAAGTGACCACTGCTGTGGAACAACTACAGACTGGGACAGTGAGTGCTAGCAACTTGGAGGGGAGGAGGGTAGTGAGGAGGCATCGAGCATGAGTAGCGTATCCGTGCCGGAGCCCACTAGCAGGAGGCGCAGTTCGCGCAGCTCAACAGCCACAGGCACACATCAGGGTGATGTCGAGGAGCCAGGCGACAGGAGGCTGGGGGTACGTGGCAAGAGGCGCTAGACATGCATTCCTGCCTCTTTGTCCATGGTGGGGTACCCATGTTCCACTTAGATATTGGGATTGCACTCCCGTGCTGTTAACGATTACTTTTCATTTCATCAACCTATGCAATCACTGTTATGTTTCAGAAACATGAATATTTACTTTGACCTGTGCCTATGTGAATAAAACATTAGCATCCAAAGACATTTTGTGATGGCTCATTCTTACCAGGCTCAGAAGTGATGTTGTGTGATGTATGTCCGCCTCCTCTGACCCTCAGCTGTGTTTGGCACATGTGACTGTCGGTGTTGTGCGGGTGGTTGGTTATCCCGGCCGTTGGCATTTCTGTCCATCACAATGGGGATCCCCCTTCGGGTTGCAATGTTGTGCAGCATGGCACATACTGCTACAATCCTGCAGCAGGTCTCGGGGTCATATTGCAATGCACCACCAGTCTTATGTAGGATCCGGAAGCGACTCTTCAGGATCCCAAACGTTCTCTCAATCACATTTCTGGTGCTGATATGTGCCGCGTTGTAGCGCCGTTCCTGTGGTGTTGCTGGGTTGAGGTGGGGTGTCAGGATATACTCCCGCAAGGCATATGCGCTGTCACCTACAGGGTGGGAAGCAAAGGATTAGCCGCAGTAATGCAATTACATATGGGATCATGATGTAAAAAATAGGAATATGTATGTACCGAGTAGGTGTCCCTCTCCAAATTCACCGTTGAGCAGACGCCTGTGGATGCCACTGTGCCGGAATATATAGGAGTCGTGTGTGCTCCCCGGAAATTGTGCCACTATGTCCGTAATTATGTGCTTGGCATTGCACACGACCTGTACGTTGATAGAGTGATAGGACTTCCGGTTGCGGAAGATGTACTCGTTGGCTGAGGGGGACAGATGGGGACATGTGTGCAGTCAATGCATCCTATGACATGGGGGAATTGTGCCAACTGGTAGAACTCCAGTTTGGTCTGGTTCAACTGCTGTGGGGTTGTGGGGAAGGTGATGTGGGTATGGATCATTGTCAGCATGGCATCAATGAATCGACGGAAGAAGCGTGAAAGTGCGCTTTGTGAGACGCCTCCGGCCACCGCTACGACCCCTGGAAACTACCGGACGCCAGTAGGTGAAGGCTGCATAGGACTTGGACGTGCACAGGAATGGCATTTGTCCTACGGGTCTGGTGCTGCAGTAGTGGTTCCAGGTCAGCAATTAGGCGCATTATCATGGCACGATCCAGACGATACTTGTCATGTACTTCCTCCTCATTTTGGCCAAGCAATGTAATGCGCACTCTGAATACCCTCTCCTGGATCCTCCTCCTGCGCTGTGCTGCTGCATTAAGTCTCATCCTCCTTGCAAGCACGTAGAGGGCTGCCATTTTGGAAACCTTACGGGGTCTCCAGTGCCATTTTGAAGGGTTTCAGATAGTTTACACCTGTGTTTGAATTTTTTTTTTTTTTTTGTCTGTTTCATCAGATTTACCTCCTGTTTGAGATTCCCCTTATTCTGCTCATGCTAAATAGCGAATTTGGGGATATTCGTTAATAGCGATTTTTGATGCATACCTTTGCGATTCTTTAATTGCGACTCCCTATTTGCGTGCGCAATTGATGTATTCGCTATTTGCGAATCGCAAATGTGCGAATCGGTAAATTAGCAGGGCATTTTTTGCGAATGGGTAGTTTTTTCGCTATTGGGGTTGATGCATTGCACTTGCGGGTTTTGCGCTCGCTAACGGCCTATTTTAACGAATCGCTAATTTAGCGAGTGGTATTTTGCTTGATGCATGGGCCAGTTGGTCTTTGATGTTCTCATAAAAATATTCTCTATTTTTCTAAACTTGTGTGGAGTCTTTTTGTGGTGTTTTCATTGTGCTACTGTGTGTGTGTGTTGCACAAATACTTTACACATTGCCACTTTAGATAAGCTTGTCTGCTTTGGGCCAAGCTACCAGAGGGTGAGCACAAGTTATCTTTTAGGGCGTATCTAGCTTACCCTGACTTGGATTGTGGTCCCTACTTGGACTCTACCTCTACCTCTGCCAACTAGAGACCCAATTTCTAACACACACCATAGTTTAACAGTGTGCCCAGAAAGAGCTACCTATGTTTTGCTATTTAAATTGATGGGATTACTTTCATAACTAGTCTTCCGGCTTAAAAGGACATTCATTTTCCTTTTTCGTTCGGTTGTTCTGTTTATAATGGTGATTTTTGTCTAGAAATCACCGACACAGCAGCCCTAAAAAGGATAGTGGCATTACCTAAAACCGAGACTAAATGCGGGCTCATTTAAGACCAGTGGTTAGAGGGGGCACATATTATGTAATTACAGTACAATTTTTACGCACCTGAGCCCATCCAAACAAATGTAATACCAAAATCTTTAGGGCCTTATTTAGAGTTTGGTAGATGGAATACTCCAACGAATATTGTATGACTTGAATAAGTACCATAGGTTATAATACTCTTGTAGTATGGCGGATGGTACATCCCCCACATTTGTGACACAATATTCCATCCGGCAAACTCCAAATAAGGTCACAACACATGGGAAAGCCGAATTACTAGAATTACATCCATGAACACTGAAACTAGATAAAGACTTTTATGGGTTCCGTGTTGAAAATGTATGCATGCCTAATGAAGATCCTGCAGCAAAGCAGGTGGTTTTACAAGCAAGCTAATGCCTGCTGCTTTGCAACATTGCCCCACACGAAAATAGTAATGCCATAAGGAAATTTAGAACACTTGCATCAGAAAATGTAATTCCCATAAGCTATTTCTATTTCAGTTTTAAACTGCCAGCTGGAACCCAGTGGTAGACGTAAAGGTGCCAATGGTGCATTCTCTACATGAATCACATATATAGTCATAGATTCTGGCAACCAGTGGAACCGAAGGGACGGCAGTTACCACACAAGAGTAAAGTTGGAGCGCATGGAAGGCAAGGGGCTAGGCATCTGGAACTGGGAAATGAGCCATGTTTTATTGGATGTGAAAGCAGAAACTACTTTTGAGAGATTTACCTGCGACAGCATACCACCCTTAACATTGTACAAGAATTCACGGCACGATTCAGAAGGCGAAAAGTTCCTCGAAGTGGCTCATGTAAAATACAAACAAAATACAGAGGCCCACATTTATAAAAATTGTCACATCGCTGCATGAAAACAGCGATGCGACAGTGTTCACTACGCCCTACTTGCGACTGGATGGATGCGCCATGTTTAATGTACGGCGCTCCATGTCGCAAGGAGTTACAGATACCTCAGTATTTCTGACGTATCTGTAAGCACAAAAGTGGGCATTGCTGGGGTGTGTCAGAAAACAGACGCAACTCCAGCAATGTGTCCTTTCACATGGGGCATGCCCCATATGAAAGGGCCTGCTTCAGTCTTACGCTTGCTGTGAGGCAGGCGTAAGATATTGACGCAGTAGCGACCTAGAAGTGGTGCACTGAAATCTTATAGATTTCAATGCGCCACTTCTACGAGGCTTTTTGCGGGGTAACTTCCACCCTGAATACATTGTAACTGGCGCAGGTATAATGTGGCGCAGGGGTTCACAAAGTGACGCATCTGCCTAGATGCGTCACTTTGTAAATAGGGCGCAACATGGGGCATTTTTTACGCCACCGGTGCGTCACAAAAAGTGACGCACCGGTGGCACAAAAGTATCGCAAGGCCTCATAAATAAGGTCCAGAGACACTAGCTGACTGTCAAAGAAGTACCCAGGAAATTTAAATACCCTCACCCCCACTTTGAATCATATCTCTACGCACACCGGGCATGTGAAGCTAGCAAACCCAACTCTTCTTAGAAGAGTTCCATTCACACTGTCTTCCCCTTTCTATCCACCTTGCAACCTGTGCCCTCACCCATAAATCTATTTGTCCATCCAGCAGTTCTTTCATTCATCTTTCTGTTCCCTCACCCATCAACTATACTTTCTTCTATCAATCCATCAATCCTTTCACCCTTTCACATATACATCCATCCTTTCACCTAGCAACATATAGATATATCTATCATTCCACCCATTTACCCTTTCACTCCCTTTCCTCCATTCTTTTACCCATCTCTCCATTCTTCCATCCATTAATGCAATTATTTATCAGCCCTTTCACTCTCTAATTCATTCTTTCACCTTTCCCTTTATTCTTCCTTTCACCCTACCATCAATCATTTTACCTTTCAAGCTAGCCATCCGTTCACTCTGTATCCATTCACTCTTCCTTCCTTTCACCCTTCCATTATACGTCACCTTTTCTTCTTACTTTTCTTTCGTGTGTCTTTCCCTCCTTTCACCCTTCCTTACTGATAATTTTCTTTCTTTCTCTCATTTACTCTTGACATTTTCTTTTCTCCCCCTCTCTGTCTCTCACTCGCTCGCTCTCTCTGTTTTCCATACTTTCACCATTTCTCCTTTTGTTTTCTTGATTGTATTTGTCAGCCCTAGGACCAGTACACCATCTTATATTATTCCCTAACAGTGGGCCAGATGTACTAATCATTTTAATGATCACAAACAATCCGATTCAGCATTTGTGACAATTAAAATGTATTTTTCTTTGTACTTCCCATTTTAGGAGTGACAAAACTGCCATGGGACCATTGCCAACTCTTAAACAGCTTTAAAAAATTTTTTTTAACACAACCCCATTTCCTTTATTGAAGATGGACTACATTTATATAAAATTCCTTTATCTAAAAGCAATCACAGACATGATGGTCTGTTTGCCAACCCCAACAGGCGACAATATCCTGGGATTGCCTCTGATAGTAGTGAGTCATAGATGATAACCTACCATACTAATACTCATGAGATAGGTCAAATTGGAACCCACTAAGATTCCGAATTTTAAGGACCAACTAATTAATACATAGGTCAATTCTTTTACTGGTCGCATAAATACTGCTCGCATATTGCGACCACTATTTTGAGACCAGTAAATAGTATATCTGGCCCAGTATTATTTATGAATATTTGTCTACAAAGCTGCAGCAAGAAGATCCCTTTTAATAACTTAGGGGGTCATTACGATGGCGGGCGGAAGCACAACCGCCGTGCTGGCGGATGCAAATACCACCAGTTACCGCCGGCACGCAGCAGTCCACACGCCCGTCCAATTACGATGCGAAAAGTAGGCCAAACACCGCCGGCAAGCCAGCAACACCGTCCGCCATCAAAGTGCGCCCGTACACGTAGCGGCGCAGCCCAACTGACACACACCGTCCGACGAAATCATGTCCCGCCCGGCGTATAAATTACGATGCCGCAAACAAACGGCTCCCACGGCTAAGAGACACCGTACGACAAACCGAAGCGGTAACACGGACGCCGAGCACGGACAACGAAGAAGCGGCACCCGAGCATGAATCCAGCACTGCAGGCCCTTCCCATGCTTCTGCTGATGCACCACCAAGGACGCAACGTACCGCGGAGACGCAGGTAGGCACACACACAACAAGTGCACGCAAACAGCGCACACAGTGCAAGGGCGGAAAAAGCGGACAACCCCCACCAGCGCGTGTACACTACACATCCACCATTGCATCCACATATGACACACAGGCCAAATCGTAACATCGCGGAACACATGTGTACACACCACCTGGGACTAGGAACCAACCACCCCGTCACGGCCCCAAAGCGCCGATGACGCCGCCACACATGCGCACAACGCAGAGGCCAACCGCAGCGCCATGCATGCGTCGCACACAGACACAGGGACACAACCAAGCAGCACACACATCAGCCCCACCCCGAACGCACATGACACGTGACAGGCCTGCCACAGACATGTCCCCAACGCCCAATTCACGGACAACACCCAACGCCACACAACCGACGCACACATGTCAGTGAAGACACGCAACAGCAGGACACACCCCAGTGTAACAAACATGGCGTAGCACACAGCGGCGGCAACACCAACTAGGAGAAGCAGGGCCCCTTCGGGAAGAGGAACGCCAGTACCACACAGAAACACCCATACCACCCTGCACATATGAACAAGACATATAAAACGGAACACCAAAGAGCCCGGGGACCGACAACAGGTGGCCCAAGAATAACATTCACACACAAGGCCCAACGCAGAGCGGAAAGGCAGCCTGCCGCCCACACAAGGGAGAGCAGACAGCACTGAATGACCTTCCATTCCAACTCCGAAACCACAGCCCTACGACAGAAGCCGGTGAATACAGCCATTGTCCAAGAATAGACCAACACAGGCTGCCGAGGAGACCGA